>PVJX010001140.1:0-141170 GCA_004027295.1 Dolichotis patagonum | reverse complement strand
ACTGAAAGAATTGCTCAGCATGTCTAAAGAAGACATAGATAATACAGAGGAGCATAGGAAAATGATATAGAAAATATCATTATATAGAGAGAGAAATGATATAGAATGAATATAGAAAGGAATAACAATGCATAAAACAGATTCAAAGGGAGATCCAGGAAATTAAAGTCAGTCTAAAGCTGTCAAAACTTCTTGAAAGAGATTGAAGATAGACTTTCAAACCCGAAAGATAGGATTGCACCTAGTGATTGTAAAAGGAAAGATCTCTTAAAAATAACAAAGAATCAAGAAATAACAATTCAACTACTTCAAGATGATGCAAAGAGGAATAATTTAAGAGTGATAGGTGTTGGTGAAGAAGTAGAGGTCAACATAAATGAAATTAAAAGGCTATTTACAGAAGTAATAGCAGAAAACTTCCCAAACATGGGAAATTGAGCTGGCATACAAATAAGTAAGGCATTTAGAACTCCAATTATTCATAACCAAAGTAAATATACACCCAGACATATAATAATCAAGATCCCAGAAATTCAGCACAAGAACAGAATATTTAAAACTGTTAGAGAAAAGAGGCAGATCACCTATAAAGGAAAACCAGTCAGAATCGGGGCAGACTTCTCAACACAAAACAATCAAGTCAAGAAGAGTTTGTAGTGAAGTGTTTCAAACCCTGAAAGAAAACAACTTCCAACCAAGATTGATATACCCTGAAAAACTATCTTTCAAAATTGATGGAAAAATAAAATACTTCCAAGATAAAGAACAACTGAAAGAATTCATGATTACCAAACCAACCCTCCAGAGAGTGCTGAAGTATATTCTAGAGAGAGATAAAGATGACCATGGTTCCAGGAACGGCAGTAGAGGAGGATAGCCAAACAGGACAGGCAATTGAATGAAGGGGAAAAGTCAAGGGCCAACAGCAGGAGGATAGCAGGACAGAGATGAACCAAGGGATGCTAGTTGTAACCATTAATTCACCAATAAAAAGAAACACAGAATAGATCAAGAAACAAGATCCATCAATATACTGTATACAAGACACACATTTAATTGGAAAGGAAATTCATAGACTGAAAATGAAAGGAGAGAGAACAATTGCTCCATGTGACAAGAGGCCAGAAAAAAAGCAAGAGTAACTTGCCCATCAAACAATGGATAAGCAAGATACAGTATTTTCATGCAGTGGAAAGCTACCCAGCTATAAAGTAAAATAATCTTGAGGCTCTTGTAGGTAAATGGATGCAACTGGACATCACATTCATGGGTGAAACATTTTGAACTCATATGCATGAACCCTAGCATAAGAAACAGAAGGAATTAATGTATCCAAAAGCAAAATAGTTAAGAGCGATAGGGGAGGAAACACCTAGGAGGAAAAGATGGTAACTACTGTTAATTTCTTATTGTCTTACTGTCTAATTGTCTTGTCTTGCATTGTTTTCACAAGGTTTGGCTTTGTTCTGTCTTGTTTTTTTAGATTTTACTTTTTATGATGGTATGAGCAGCTATTTTGAACATAATGGGATATATTATGGTAATCATGGTTGGTTCCCTATTGTTTTGATGTCTTATAATGCTTTCATTCATTCATTTAATTGGTTTTATTCTGTTTTGTTTTGTTTGATTTTATTATGTGTGAGGGTATGAACAGCTATTTTGAAGAAGACATTATGGTAGCCACTGCTGATTTCCTAGCATCTTGTTTTGAAGTCCTATCATGCTTCTGTTTTGTTTTGATTGGTTCTATTCTGTTGTGTTTTATTTGATTTTATTATGTGTGATGCTATGGATAACTTTTTTGAGGAAAATGAGATATTATAGTAGCCATCATTCATTTCCTATTATCTGGTTTTGATGTCCTGTAATGCTTTCATTCTTTTGATTGGTTTCATACCATTTGTTATGTTTGATATTATTGTGTGTGAAGGTATGGTCAACTATTTCAAAGAAAACAAGAGACATTATGGTAGCCACTATTGATAACCTGTTGTCTTGTATTGAAGTCTTGTGTTGCTTGCATTGTTTTGTTCTGATTTGCATTATTTTGTTTTGTTTTATTCTCTCAAAATAAAAAAAATTAAAAAAACAAATGTTGTCTTCAATTATCTTGAGCCCGGGGTTTCTATGGATGATAAAGACAATAAGAGATCACCAACCATCCATGTCTTCCTCTACATTCCCCAGGTTCCCTTGCAATTAGCTCTGACTGTGCAACAGTTTTTGGCCAATGGCAAGTGAGCAGAAACTAGGAGTACCAAGATAGTATCTGGAGCATATCCTCCACCCTTCTATTCTCTTCATGAAATGTTCTTGAAGGCTAAAGATTCTAGCTGGGAAGTAGGAACAGGCCTACTAAACCTATATAAGGCTTTATAAGAGTATCCCCCAAAAAAGCCTTTGCTGAATTAAGCCATTGAGATTTATCTTTCCTGTTGGCAAGAATAACGAAATGCTACTCATTATGCTTCTATTTTCCTGAGTGCAAATTTGCATCCTACTCACAGCAGCATTACATGATTTTTGACAATGCAGCTGGAAAATGATCACTGCCTCTCAACTTTAATTTTCATTCGCATTGTCCCCTTTTTATAGGGTGGGACAATTTATAGTTTTCAGATCTTGCAATTGGAATCATGATAGTAGCACAGTGGCACATTTCATAATTTTCAGAAGGCAATCAGTGTAGTTGAACACAAGGCCCTCTTGATAATAATGGAGGCAATATAGTGAAGTTTAAATAAATAGGGCTGGACCTTCTCCTGTGATTTTTCTCATAATTGGACACAAAAAATGTGATATTTTAATTCAGCTGGATAAAGGGGTTGGCAGCTGTTTGGAAGAGATGAACATTGGCTGAGCTCCATTTTAAATGTTCCTGGCTTAATTTGTTCATTTCATCTCTTTTTTTTCTGCCCACTCAACTCCATTCTCACTTTCTTGCAAGCCAGATCTAGTCTGTGGGATCTAGAAATAAAACAAGGAAAAAGATGGTTGTGATAATCAAGACTAAGTTTTATTTTTAACACTAAGGCAGCAAACACACTATTTTTATCCATTATAGCCTGATTAAAAGAATGCACTTAGAACATCAATAAAAACAGTTCATTTTAGTGGGAAAATAAAAATAAAATATAATTAAACCACCAAGATCATCTGTAGAATTCTACATTAATTTTTGCTTCTACTATTCACCCTATAGTGATTTAAATACTGGATAAGGCTTTTGAATAGAAATAATAGTCAATATTTTTGAAAAATGGTATGTATTTCTTTCTTCCCAGAAGAGCTCACAAGTGGTCTCTGGAGTCGGTTAGTTGAATGAGGAGGTAGCACTGGTAGTCCCAGGAATGTCCCATGGCAAAGAGGGTATCACAGGTTGTGGTGGTGCTCCACACTCAGGTGTTTGCTGGGTTGCTCCCACTTTTTGTATCCCTGCAGGATGCTCTGAGCCACGCAAGGGGCCTGTGCAAGGGAGGAGCTTCCTTAGGTCGAGAAACTCACCCCGCAATCCATGCAGACAATGATAGTCTTTCTGTGATCTAGAGAGTTGGATGTTTTTACAGCCACTTACAGGTGAAGATGTAAGGATTATAGAGGGCAGTACCTTTGCCCAAATCCTGCAGACAGCCAGTGGGTAGGGAGCTGAGAGTCCATCAGCCCTGACTCACACACCCTGGGTTTGGTAGCTACCAGTTCACTGGCTTTAGGGTTCCTATCCTGGAGAAGACGTAAAAGAGAAGGGGAGAAGTAGCTCTGGCAGAGGAGGCCTTGGAGAGCACTGACAGCTTCTCCTCACAGCCGTTCTCCTGTCCTGACTTCCTGTTGACTGAAGGATCCACCTTTCCATGCGTGTGTCTGTATGTTGTGAACTGTACCCTTCTGTGAAATCCTTAGTGAACAGCTTCCTTCCTTTCCTCACATACAATCACCCCAACCCCACAACTTATAATGATGAATATTCTTGGGCCTCGCCTGGGTCCTGTGGCTAGTGTGGTTTGACCTAGTGCCGTCCTGCCACTTCCCCAGGAATGGGCTCACATCCCCATGCCTCTGTGATAATCTTATTCATTTACTTATTCATTCGACAAACATTTTTTCAATGTTGTGTTTCACAATGTGGTAAGAATGAGTGGAGGCACTCTGAGGCTTCTTCATTACAGTACTAGCCCATAGGGAATCCAGAAAGTATCCCTCTAAAGGGTCAGTTTTATATGTTAATTTGACTAGAATATGCCCCATATTATGCAATCAAACACTTACCTAGGGCCACTGTAGAAGTATTTTTTAGATACCGTTAAAATCCTCACTTTGCCGACTTTAAGTAAGGAGATTTTCCTGGACAATCTGGCACCCCTGACTTAGTCAGATGAAAAGTCTCAAGAGCAGAGCTGAGGTTTCCCTGAAGAAGAGACAGTTTTGCCTGCAGACTGCAACTCTAGCTCCTATTATAGTCCAGCCCTTTATGATAGCGTGACTTGGAGATTTCAGCTTTGTCTACCTAGGACTTACCAATCACACAAATCAGCATTTTGGAATAAACTTCTTAATGTATAATCGCCTACTGGTCCTGTTTCTCTAGTTAACCCTGACTGATACACTCTTTCTAAAGCCCATAAAGTTATCCATTGAAATTGTACTCATTCTTTTACCTTTCAGCTTGCAGAGCAATACCAGAGAAATGTCCAGTTTGGCCAAGTAGCTTGGGATCCTCAGTGATCATCCTGCCTGAGGCAGGATTCACCATTTTAGATGACGTTAAAGTATTTGGGAATGGGTGGGAAAAGCAGATGGAGTTCAGAGTGAGGCAATCTGATTGCACGCCCATGATGGACCCAGTGTGTTTATGCAACAAATAACCATGGAGCCTTGAATGGCAGGTCCCAAACGTCATTACTTCATCAACAGACGAAAGTGTATGATATCAGGTATGAATTATATCCAAGTAGACCTGCTTCAGTCACTGTAAGTAACAAGTGTTTCCCTATTTTAGACATTGGATGGTGCCTGGATCAGATACCATTAATGCTTTCAATAAAACTAGGGAGTGGCATTATCAGTGTCTTTCCTGGACTCTGGGAACTCAAGTTTCCCTTTCTTAGTGTGTAAACTTTAAGGAATGGACTTGGGCAAGTTTGTTTCCAATTTGAGGAGTAGACTTCTGCACATTTCTTCCCAATGCCAGTATTATTATGAAACATATCATGTCTACTACCAATCAGAAAGATCTTCAAAGTAAAAAATGTTTGGCCATGGTTCTGGGTGGACTCTCCTCAGAGAATCTAAAGTTTGGAAAATCAGACTTACCAAGAGGCCCACCCCAGTGCTTGAGGGCTGCAGCCCTGTAGAACTTTCTGAGTCTACCTTCTGAGAGACATTTGCATAATTATGAGAATTCCAAAACTGAAAACTCTCCCAATTGTTGTTTATCAGACTTTCTCTGTTTGCTTTTCCAACACCAGGTTGCAAGAGAAATATCTTCATTGCTGAAATAACATTAGTTTTCTCAGATTCTCTGTGAGTGAACAGTGACAGAGTTAACATTTATAGAACATTCTAGAAAGGAAGACCTGGGTTAAGGAAAGGAAAAGGGGATCCTAAATTTGGTTAAGAGCAATTTGATTGAATATTGAAAAGCAACCAACAAAACGATAAATGAATCCCACTAAAAAGACACATATTGACAAAAGATCAATGCCCCTAAAATCAGGGAAAAGGCTACCACATAAAGTGGCACAAATCCTCTGGCACCTCCAATATCTTAGAGAAGCATAACAGTTTCTAGTCAGTTGGTTAGGTCTGAAGCCAGATCATATGACCACATGTTTCTTGTGTGATTTAGAATGGCCAGGCGATCTCTAATCTAGCTGTAGTATGAAACAGTAACTTCAGTTACTTCATAGATTTTACAGGTTTTGTATAACTTGTACCCACATCTATAAAAATGGTGTATAGTGAGGAACCAGATACAAATGACTTTTGAAAGTCTTACTGAATTTCTAGCAACTTCCAGGCTTTTGAACATGCAGATCTCTCAGAGTAAAACCACTTGCACACCAACAAATATCTTCTACTCCTTTTGGACGTTTGCTGCCCAGCACAAGAGAGGAAGCTCTTGCCTGGCCACTGCCCTTGGCTTTGTGGCGGCCCGCCAGGCCCACAGTTGCTGGTTCTGTCTGCGACACTCCCCCACCCCAGCTGTCAAGATTGAAAGACATCCCCAGCTGTCCCCAGTGAGCTGAGTCTCAGAGGGCGGCTCCTGGGCCTGCCTGTGTTTGTGTCTCAAGATTCGAAAGTATCACCCTTTGTAACTGCGTAAGAACAAGCAGTTTAATTTAAATCTCTGTTGCTTAAACTTAGCTCTTTTCTTTCTTTCTTTCTTTCTTTCTTTCTTTCTTTCTTTCTTTCTTCTTTCTTTCTTTCTTCCTCTTTCTTTCTTTCTTTCTTTCTTCTTTCTTTCTTTCTTTCTTTTTTTAATTCCATCTTTCTTTTCTTGCTGGGTAGTTAGCATTTTCTCCAGAATGTGTGGTTCCCAATACATCCAGCAGATCTAAGGTAATCTCAGTTTTATTTCTAATTATCTTATTTTCTGCCTTGCTCACTCTGTTCTTTGTTTTTCGGACAATGTGGGCATTTGTCCACATTTCATGTGACGAGTTTCTTCCCAATGCTTTATTTAATATTACTCGGACAATATAAAAGAGAAAAAATAGTCCTCTATCAGTTTATATCTCTAATATGAAACCTGATAGGTGGGTTAAGATATGCAGTATTACATGAAGCCGTATGGTGGGCTATTGTAATTTTGGGTTCAGGAAACAAATCATGATGCTAGATATTGGTAATGCTTTCCTATTTTCTTAAGAAAACACCTGCTAGGATACAGTTGTTATCTGCCAAAAGACTTCACGTTTTAATACTTCGTGTTTCCAACATGACTACTTACATAATCCGGAAATATTCTAGCCTTAATTTCATGAAGACATCCGTTACTTCTTGCTGTGGATACCTCAATTTTGGCATAATCACTTATTCTCTGACTTTATGTTTTTCCATTCTCAAGGAGGAGACTCCTCTCAAGGAGTCCTGAAACTAGCTCAACACATTAAGCTGGTTATGTTGTTTCAGACAGATTTCCTGAATTGCTCTCTTTTCATGACATCCAGCTTCTGTTTATAACCAGCAGATGATCAGAAGCTGGAGTCAAGCACAGTTGTTTGATCAAGCCCAGCTGTTGAATGCTGATTGGTAATGGCAAGGTGTGGCAGCTGCCATCTGGCCATGCCAGGGGTCCTGATAGCACTGCCAGCATTTACTTAACTCAGTCCAAAGAGGTGAGGATCAGCCCACTCCATAGAAGCAAACCTAGTTAACTGTTTTGGACACCTCAGCCAGTCAAATTGGTTTCTGAGTTGAGACACAACTGAAAATTTAAAACGGTGCTGAGTCAAAGGATCAGTTATGACACACATGGCCTCCCTGCCCTGCTTAGGATTCAGAGGCAGAAGTGTGTGAATCTCAATCCCTTTCTGACAGAAAACACTGAGTACTTTTGCAGAACCTGAATGAGAAAACCAATTTCTGTAGCTCAGAAGGATGAATATTTTCATATCTCTTTAAGTACTGGAAGAGATATATTAAATCAGTCATATGGATTAATGTGGCAAAATGGATCCATTACCGCTAAGAAGTTAGGATAACCCTAAAAAAAATATCAGGCCACGAATAAGTTAAATGTATGTTTCAAGGGGAAAATGGAGCTCAAGTCATTGTCTTTAAGGGAAGGATTACATAGGTAATATTATTGAATGGCCTGTGATTGTAGGGATTGAGAGACTGGTGGGGAAAAAATGCCTGCTTTAGGGGTTAAAATTTTATTGGGACTGATATTCGAACTCTTGGCAAGATTTATGCAGATTTTTCTTTGTGCTTGCAAATTACTTTCACAGTGATTTCATTCATCATCAATCAGCAAGCATTATGTGAATGACAGATGCTATACACTCTCTATCAAACATTCCTCAACACCGATAGTCTACAGTCATTTTCCTCTTTCAAGGACCAGCAAAGTCCAGTATCTTCACTATCTTTCTGAGAAAGGGTAGTGTTTTCAATTCAATTAGAAAAAATTGAGCCATGGGAAGAATAAATGCCTCCCTAGGAGACGGGCTGATCCCTGACTTTAGTTTCTGTCTCAGAAGTGAATGATAAGGAAGTAGTATGCCAGGGACCCCCCCTATCCTTCCTGGGAGGGCGGACATCATGGGGAAACATGGCTCCTTCTGAGGAGCCAGCAGCACCCACCCTGGGGCCCACAAGGCCCAAGACTGAATCTGAGCTGTGCTACTTATGCTGGGACAGAATGCCAGCTGGGAGAACTGAGTGTGTTATCTTGGAGTCCTGAGGTTCTCTTTGCTTCTGGGCTCATATTTTTACTTAGGAGTAAAAATATGGATAGGATGTAGGTTATATACACTGCCTACATGCTGCTGTAGCACACCATTTCTCTCCCACTCATTCTGGACAGATTCTGTGATTACGAATCATCATATGATTATATGTAGTGGGTCTTTGCCAAATATCTATTAGTTATGTCACTCATCTTAAGGACAGCTCTACCAAAATGCCAAGTAGGCTTTCTGTTAACCTTTCCAGCTGTGTGTAGATAGTGATTGTATTTCTGATGTATATGTGAGATAGCACTTAAAAAGAGAACCCAAACTATTAGAGTATCTGGTTGATAAAACATGTTACTTTAAGAGTCACAAAAAGATATTCATAGGAGAGTCAATACAAAGAGTATCAAATGAATACTCAAATATTTTTATTTCTTATTAACTGTTAAAAATACAAATTCAATGATATATCTAATCTTCACCCATACGTTTGAAGGTTTAAAAACAGGATTTACTGCTAGTAAAGATGCAGAAAAACAACAAATCATAATCATTCTTTATGTGAAGTTTGGTATAATTTCTGGGTAGTTGTCAATATATAACAAAAAAAACCTTTAAAATGTTCATATCCTTCAATGTAGCCATCCATTTCAAAGAAATAATCATTTTAAAAATGAACAGACAGTTATATTCAAAAATATCCACAGCAGTTCTATACTTTTAGGGAAAGTATACTTATAGAGTTCTATAGAGTTCTATTAAGTATAGAGTTCTATGCTCTATACTGGGTTTGTTATAAACAAACCCAGCCAGGCATGGTGGTGCACACCTGTAATCCCTGCACTCAGGAGGCTGATGCAGGAGGATTGCAGTGAGATCAAGGCCAGCCTGGGCTACACAAGTGAGTTCAAGATCAGCCTACAATACATAGCAAGACCCTATGTCAAATAAACAAACAGACAGAAACAAGCTCAGCAAAATAAAAAGGCAGTTAAATATACTACTTAGAATGAAATATTATGCTGGCATTAAAATGAAATTTTAATAATAATCTATGGCCACTTATGAAGTATTACTATATGTTGAGCCCCTGGCTAAGAGCTTTGAACAACATATATTATTTCAGTTAAACCTTACTGTGATAGATTAGTAACTGCCTAGGTTCCCAACAATTTATTATCTTATTTAAACACATTTGACAAATTAGAAGTTGAGGGAAAAATTAAAGTAATATTCTTTTAAGCAAAAAAAATAAGACATACAAAATTGAACTTAGTTTTTGCCCAACTACATAAACACAATAAACTTACCCATTGTTCTAAGTGGAGGTGGATGCTCCAAAGTGCATCAAATGTTTGTATTACAACGTTCCTGAAGTAGAATGGGGACTGGAAGAGAGATGGCAGCCAATCCCTTGTGCTGGTTTATGGAAAACCACACTATTCTAGGACTGGGGATGTATGAGGTTTAGTGGGAAACATACCAAAATGTTAAAAATAGTTTTCCTTATATTGTGACATTATGGGTGCTTTTCTGTATCTTCTCCAATCAGCAGGTGGAAGTATTACATAAAAAACAAAAACCTTCTAAATTAAAAAAGAAAATGCAATGTTGTACGAATTCTTTTATAAGTGGGAATTTCCTGTAATTCTTGATTCTCCCTGTACATCTGATAGCTCAATAAATTAGGCAGGAAAGGGAAAGACAAAGCCCAGGGGTCAGAGGGAAAGGAGAGGCACCCCGCCCCGCCTCCCACCTCTGCGAGGGAGTCACGTGACACCCGTGGCAGCGTCTGTGGTCACATGTTGCATGTGAAAAATATCCCAACAAGTTTTGCAAACTCTGGGGCATTACTCAAGCTCGTGTAACTACTGACAATGCTAGAAAAGAGAGGCGCTGTTGAGGAGTCCAGCCTTTCTCCTGTGTTCTCCAAGCAGAGATTTTTCTCCAGGGAGCAGGGAGGTTAGTTAGAAACAGCCCCTCTTGACAAGAGGTGAGAAGGAGGCTCAGAGCCTTCTTAGGCTGTTGCTGGAGTTAACGGTGAGGCCAGCCCAGCGTCTGGTAACCTGCGGGTTCTGAAACTGCCTCCAGTGTAGGTGTGTGGTCAGCTCTTGCAGAAGCTGAACCAAGCAGGCAAGGTGTTGGGGAAACCCCCGTGGGGTGGGGCGGCAGGCCCAGCACAGGGCCCCACAGGAAGCACCCAGCTTTGTTGAGGGTGCTGAGCCGGGGAGCACAGGCCCGCCCTTGTTTATTGGGTTCTGTGACGAAGTGGCTAAAAGCAGAAGGCTTGAGAGAACCCCCAGGCCTGGTGCAGGCTTGAAGGCTAAAGTCTGTGCCTCACAGAAGTCACTATCCGCCCAGAAAGCTGACCCCAAGCAGCTGGGAGAACAATTCTTCAGATGAGCTTCTGGTAACACCGAGGCTAAGTTTTCAAAGAGTGCTCTCGCCTGTTTTCAAAACCAATTGTTCATTCTTTCTACTGACTGCCTATGACTCAAGATTGTCGTAGATAGGAGAGAAGCCGAGAGAAATAAGACACCATTGTTGCCCTGCTGGCTTTCTGGCAGGACACAGAGAACCGTGGACACATTTCAGTGTGGTGCCTGCTGTCCAGTGCGGAAGGCAGGGGACTCTGGGCCGTCTCTGTGGAAGAGTAATACCCAAACCGGCTCAAGGAGGTAACATCTTGAGCTACTTTGTATGTAAGGTTTCTTATAACACAGCCGGTGCAAGAATCACCAGAGGATCTCGTAAAATATAGGCTCCGATTCAGCAGATCCACATGGAGCCTGAGAGTCTGTGTTTCTAAGTCCTAAGGAACTTGGGGACTGCTAGTCTGAGGGGGACACTTTTAAGTGCCAGAGTCCTAAGTGATGTCTAAGAGGCGTAGCTGAATAGACGAGTGAGACAGGATAAAGCACATCGTGCCATTTACGGAGAAGAGAAAGGTAAATCTTGAGAAAAGTTGGAATTTTTCTGGGTAGACCAGAAATTATCCTGGGTTTACCTCTCTGTTTTATTAGGGATTTATTTCATTCTTTAAAATTCATTGTTAACTAGGGATTTAGCTCAGTGGCTCAAGGGCTTGCCTGGTAAGTGCAAGGTCGTGAGTTTGATCCCCAGTACCAAAAATAAATAAATAAAGAAATCTCATCCTTAAACCTGATACTCTGAAACACTTCTTCCTAACACTCACCTGACACATGTCCTTAATGGTACTTGTTTCCTTAGTGATCTTTTCCTGTCATTTAGATGATGTCCTCAGCAAACCCAGTGGTAGTGACCAGTAAACGCCGTTGACTTCTCTGAGTCCTGGGCTGTAGCTCTATAAGAAAAATCATTGCCTTTTTGCCCCGTCGGTAGCATAATTCCTGATACACATAAGCAGCTAAAGATTACTACATACTGATTTTGAAGTGAATAAGTGAATGAATGAATGAATGAATGAATGAATACCTTAGATTAGGCTCAAGAGAAGAATAGCAGAGTAGTCAAAATATAAGGACCAGAATTAGAAAGCCTGACTGCAAATCCTGGCTCCAGCTACATTAACCTGTGTATATTCTACCTCTCTGTGGCTCAATTTCCTCATCTTCAAATGAAGAGCAAAGTAATAGATAATAGAAAATAGAATAGATCTTTCTTAAATGGAAAGGAGATCAAGAGATGAAAGGAAAGAGAGGAGGGAAAGGGGTTCAAAAAAGAAATTATTATGTGTTAGGTGCATATATGAATTCCACACAAGGAATGCAAACATTTTGTACTGAAAACATCTGCTAATAAAAAATTTAAAAATATATGAAAAAATGAGGGTGAGAAATAATATAATTCCTTGCTTTAAATGGTTGTTTTATATATTACATAATGCAATATATATATAAATTACTTCCACCAATCAGAAAAATTCAAAAAATTTATCTCTAATATTTAAGGACTGAAGTTGACATTAGCCAACTCAACCACATTTTAACTGGTATTATTTGGTAATGACGGAGATGTTTGTCTAAAGTAAGGCTTATGAGTAAACTTATGTTTCCCATACCTGACCTCTGTTAACATACATAATATCAGATAATTTTATTCTTTTTCATAAAATGTTTCTTTGAAGGTAAAACAGGAAATACACATGTAAGGACAGAAGCAGTGGGCTTGGCAGGATACTTCAAGTGGGACCCTTAGGTCTTGGTTTATGAGATAACCTCTAATTATTAGGTAATGCTAGCTGGAATAATTTCATGTTGTCTCCCTGTGAAATCACCTGAGCTGGGCTTCTGAAATTCTAGAAGAGATCATAAAAATAGGAATGTGTGATCAGCAGATATGCAGTAGTTATAGACTTAGCTGTAACTTATGTGGGTGAGAAGGATGTGGAACCTGGTGGTACTGCTCAATACTGTTGCAAGTTATATTTTACAAAAGCTCCGAGATCAGTATCATCTGTCTTCTTTTCTCCTTTATAAGTGACTACTTAAACATGTGCTGTTGCATACAATTGCCACTAACCATGTGTGGCTATTTAAATTAATGAAAATTAAATTTAAAACTCAGTCATCTTAGACACCATTCAAATGCTCAGTGGCTACATCTTGCTAGGTGTTACTAAACTGAATAGCATGGGTATAGATTTAGACCTCTCCATTAGATGCGACTAATTTAAAGTGTAAGTTTCACACTTTCAGAGTTGCAGATTGTAACATACACAACTCATGCAATGAGGATATTGCAGAGTTGAATACAAAAATAAGGAAATGTAAAGGGCAATGTTATGTTACTTTTAGACAATTAAGTTTGCAGGTTTTTGTTCA
The DNA here is from genome assembly GCA_004027295.1 of Dolichotis patagonum. Taxonomy (NCBI): domain Eukaryota; kingdom Metazoa; phylum Chordata; class Mammalia; order Rodentia; family Caviidae; genus Dolichotis; species Dolichotis patagonum. The sequence continues at coordinate 127,966 of PVJX010001140.1, read as the reverse complement.
AAGCTGTTAGATAACAGAACACTTATTCTATGTAAGCTCTGAGCTAATGTGCTTGGAAAAGAAAGCGGTCTGTCAGATGGAATTGCTGGTCCCAATCTGCTCTCAGTTGAGTGGGAAAGATACTAAGTGGGCAGAAGGGCATTAAACAGCATTGTCTACAGGGGTGTGTGAATACAACCCAGTGTAGTCCTGGGAGGCTGAGTGATTCTGATAAAGAAGGTGCTGTTTGCCTTGACATGATAAAGAGGCATGCTGCAACTCAAGGAGAAGGAAATAGGGGTAGTATGCTGGAGATAAGAAAGCAGTAACTCTTGAAGAACTGAAAACATTTTTAGGAGGTCATATTGGAAGTGGGGCTGAGGTCAGAATTTTGAAAGAAATCAAACGCTAATCTAAAATGATTAGACTGTCTCCTGAAGACAGGGGGAGTCACAGAAGATTAGGCAAAAAGGACTGCTTCTAATCCCAAAGACAAGTGGCAGAAATGTAGACAAAGATGGCTTACCTACTTTGAATGTTTTCGATATTCAAGAAACACCTGTTAATTTGGGATTTGGGAGGTGGCCCCTTCCTACAGCTTCATTGATTCCTCTCATGCACCTTGAACTGCTCCCTGATGTTCAATGCACTGGAATCCATCTAACCCTAGATCAAGTGATTTGAGGTCAATGGTTACATTTGACAGGTTTGCTTCTTTCTCCAGAGCTGTTGATTCAGTCCACGCATGGAAAAAGTACTGTTATCATACAGCTGCCCCACAATTAACTGTAAAGTCAAGATATCTAGCCTAACCTATCTTTTACATTAATGGAGATAAAGAAAATTATTTTCTAAACAAAAATCGTGAGAAAATGTTTCATTATTTTTCAGAAGAGAGTAAGTGCCTACAAAATAAAGTTGCCTGAAAAATATACATGCAAATAGTCACTTCACACAAAGCATGCTGAGGGTTAAATTAGGTACACCCTGCCCGTTGACTCTTAATAAACAGAACTCTAAAGGGGATTGCAAATCTCCATACATGATTGTATGGCACCCACTCTTTTGCCACTCTTGGGTATCACAAATTGAGGAAAATTCTAGAGTTATTCTAGGTCAGTATGGTGTTGTTAAACATTTTGTATGTTTGATGAGGCAGAAGCCTATATAGCCACACATCCAGGCTTCTGGCTTACCCCTCATTCGTTCTTATTTCTTACTCTTTAAGAATGAGACTTTTGTAAGTAGAACATCAGAGGGCAGGAAATACAATGATATTAAAGAAAAATTTCCAGGGGAATAATGTGGCCTTTTTATATGATGTGTCTTATTTTCACAAGTATCAGAAAACCAGTGTTGTTGTTTTATTGTCAAGTTTAGCACCTCAGCTACTACTAGATAATACCTTGAGTTAGGTCAAAGCACACAGAGATGAGGGCCACAGGTTCTTTTCTGGGTGCTTTCTGCCTTGGTCTTCTTTTACACCTCACTTTGTACACAGTGGATAGACTTCCAACTTGTCAAGAACTCTCAGGGAGCACCTTTGGTTTGAACAGGAGTCTGAACACTGCTGCTTGGCTTTCTGTAGAAACCTCACCCACCATGTTGGGTCAACCTTATTTTGTAGTGTTCCAAGTCTATATTTAGCTCCAGTAGGGAGGATAATATTCACTATGTTGAAAGATCCAATACTCATGTTTCTCTTGTGCTTTGGCCATAGCTCTCATCCAGGATGACCTCACTTTTTAAAATTTCTTTGCTCTGCTTTGCTAAATTTCACTAATTTTTTAAGGCAGCCAAGACTCACTTCTTCCACAAGCCCCCTTCTGATTATTCCAGCCTGTGAGTATGTCCCCACTTTCTGGATGCCTGCTACATATATTTACAGCAATAAAAATGCACTGCTTTCTAATTGTCTCTTGTTTCTTATGTTTCTAAACAGAATGAAGTCAGTTTACATTTTGCCCCTCAATTCATATCATCAGAGCTCTGTGACACTTCAAAATCCTAACCCTCCAATTTTTTCCAGTTTTTATTTTTAATCGTACATGTTTACATTACATAATGATTGCATTCCTTGTGGGGAATTGGTACACGTACATAAAATATCCTAAATCTCTTTATAACTCCACTTCCTACCCATCCCTACATCTCCTGATCCCCTTCACATTTCAACAAAATCTACTTCCCTACTTCTTATCATCTATCATTTATTTCATTATTTATATTTTGGGTTTCTCATATAAGACAAATTGTGTGATATTTATGCATGTGTGTTTGATTTATTTCAATTATCATTATGGTCTCAAGGTGCATCCATTTTCCTGAAAATAACTCGAGTTAATCTTTCTTTATGACAGAGTAGTACTCCATTGTGTGTAAATAGCAATTTTCCTTATTCATTCATCTGTTGATGGATGTATATGCCACTTCCGATATCTAGCTATTATGGATTATGCTGCTATAAATGTGGGTATGGATATATCACTGTAATATGATGTATTTAGTCCTTCAGAAAGATACACAGAAGGGGATAGCTGGGTCTAATAGAATTTCTAATTTTAGTTTTTTGTGGAATCTCTATGCTGATTTCCAAAATGACCTCACTTGACCACATTGCAAAGATTTCCATCTTTTCTCTCCTCCCTGCACCTAATTCCAACTTAGACTTCTCTCAAGTACTAGTTTTCAGATATTTTACGTATTGAGTACCTCAGTCATGTTTGAAGAATAGGTTCCTTAGTTACACTCGAGGACTGCAGGTCCCAGGCTGTGAAGAATGAAAATGAGGTGATTGTTGAAGTAGTGAAGAGCATTCTCCATTGACCCCTTCTCATTCATGAGCGTCTGGAAGCTGCCATATGCATGGGGGAAATGGAGAACAGTACATCACTGGGGAGATCCATCTCTCCACGCAGAAAAAGTAATTTTCTTCTTGTCATACAATTGGAAAATTAGAAAAGTATGAAGAAAATAACAATCATCTCTGATCTCACCACTCACTGCATTATTGATCTTTGTATATTTTTCAGTTTTCCAATCATACACATACATGTAATGTCTCAGTCAAAAGCATCCTCTATGGTGATTTCTGTGTCCTTTTCCACATTTAATTATATCATAATCACTAAAAATCCTCTTAAATAGGTTTGTGAGGGCCCATTATTACAGGTGGTTTCTCCAGAAAGCAGACCAGGAGATGCAGATTGGCAGGTAGGGTATTTATGAGAGAGTGCTCTCGGAATTAACAGCTGCTAAAAGGAAGAAGAGGAAGCAAGGTTAAACAGAAGAGGGTGAGGTATAATGAAGGCCCAGAGAAGGCCTTGGCCAACTACATGGGCAAATTCTGACACTATGACACCCTTCCCAATGTCCTAGACTGGGGCAAAGGAGCTGAAACTCTCTAGCACTGTGGAGGACCACTCATTGGTTTCAAGCTACTCCAAGAAGAATGCACCATCTGGGCAAGGCAGTCTCCAAAGAGGGCTCATAACCAAAGACTGTCTTGAAGCACCAATTCCAGCAGCTGCAAGAATAATCCCTTTATTCTTCAAAGGGGATCCTGACAGCACATTGCAGCCTCTACTACAATCGTAACACTACATGGTATGGCCAGGGATTGCTGAAATCAGCTCTGCCATATGGCAGCTTTTTACCAGCTCACTTTAGACACACCAACTGTCCAAAAGGGTGTTTATTAATGGCATCCCCTGTATGGTAGATGAGGAAGTAAGACCAGACACTGAGTCTCACCTATGCTAAGTAGGGAATCAAGGGTATGAACTCTAAGTCTTTACTTCGTTTGTTTTGGTCAGTACCTAGGAGAGTGTTGTCAGGTAAGAATTTCAGTTTCTAGGCAAAATTGTTAGCACATATTGAAATGAAAAAGATATACACCGCATTTTCCTTTCATCTTCAGGATGGACTTGTAAGCATGATTTTCAGAAATGGTGAAAATGATCACTACTAGCCCAAGTAAGTTAGGAACACTTGCGTCATGAGGACACATTTTTAAAAGCTGTGAATAAATGACATTAGAGACTTGAAAGTTACTTGCAGCATGTTTGATTCAAATTGTTTCATGTGAAACAACAGTGGCACTCTCATGTGAAACGGACTGGACTGTCCACCTTGCCTCTTCTCTGCAGATGAATTATTTATGTGGGAGGGCAGAGGAATGCTGGGATTCTGTGTGGCCTTCTATGTGTATTATATTTAGTGCTATTTTTGAAAAGCTATTCCAATGAAAAGGTGATCACAATGAACATTTTATTCTTTATAATATTATAGATTATAAGGTTTTGTTGTTAAAATCACCTATTCTTATCTTCATTCACCTATCTTATCTTAAAATAAAATAATTTTATTAATTTTCTTCAGCCAACCTACCCATTTTTTTTATGTTCTTTAAATAAAGTATTCCAAAAGAAAGGAAGGCCTCACCACTTTTTGTGTCACTCTATTTGACATTATATTATCTTCTAAATATGCAGTTTGTTTGTCAAAATGAATACTATTTGGGGGTAATTTTATTTATTTATTTAGCCCACTTAAGCATTATTTTAAGGAAAATTAAAATTCAGGATCAGTTACTGCTGGAGAGTGTTCTCAGCAATGTAATTTGGTTGTTAAGCAACCTGTGGGAGGGCATTAACAAGAGGAAGGAAAAGTTCCTTGGAAACAATATTGGTATTGGCTTTCATTTCGAACACGCTCAATAATAGGATCCTACAATTTTCCTCTCTTAGCCCAAGTTGCTTGCTTTTTTTCTTGAATGGAAAATTAATCTGGTTTAGTGCTGGTAATATTTGCAACCATACTTTCTCTGCCAAGCATTAAAATAAAATGTTCCCAACCTTGGTAAATAAGAAAATTGTGTCTTCCTTTATGTTTTATCTTTTCTTTATCTTTATCTTTCCTTTCCTTCCTCCCCTTGCCAGCCCTCCTCCTCCTTCTCCTCCTCCTCCTTCTTTTTTCTTTCTCTTTCTTGTTAGGAAAATGTATCATTTATAGTCTGTTAGCAAGGATCAAGGCAAAAGATAAAAGGGCTCATGAAAGAGAGTTCTGGGTCATAGGGTGGAGGTGGGGCAGTCATGCCAAGTTGGAGAAGATTAGAGAACTGACCTAGGCAATAGGCAGCACTTGGGGAACTGGGAAGGAGACAAAAGGGAACCACATTTCTACTATCAGCTTGGGGCCACCACTTCCTCTCCTTGACCCGTGCTCGGATGAAAGGCTGAACACAGACCTATCACAGCACCTTGCACAGAGCAAGTGTTTAGTAACAGTATGTGGGTAATGTATAATTCCCAACATACTAAGGTCAAATGCAGGGAATTCTACTGGATCAGCCACCTTTGGCCATCGAGTTGTAGGGAAGTATATTTGGGGCCTCATATAATTTCCTGTCTTAGGATGAAAAAAGTGGACTAGCAGCCAAGGCTGGCAAGCTGTTCCTGACTAAATGTGAACCAGTCTTCATCCTGCATTTCCAAACATTCTCCTAAGCTTTTTTACCCCTCAGGCTAATTAATTTCCATCTGCCTACTCTGAGTTTGCAAGAACTATTCAGCGTCCTCAGGGTGAGAGGATACCTTGAGAAGAGATTCCACAGCTTTGCAATTTTATAAAACCTGCTCCAGGCTAAGAATAGAGATGCCAACCTGAGGGTCTTTAGAAATACTTTTCCTCTTCCTGTTTTCTCGTGCTGCAGACAATTTAGATCCTTATTGTCTTAGGGCTGGAACCCACCTGGTCTACTTACGGGGCTTCTTGCTGGGAGACTGCAGTTTCTGCAATCTCTCATGATGTCCTTGCAGTCTTTTCCTTAAGATACAATGCAAAATCTTCTCTAATTGCTCTGTCTGGAACACCATGTGCAATCACTATTGCTCTGCACAAAAATATTAGCTACTGTCACAGCCACAGACAACACAATTGTCAGGTCAGCATGTCTAATGTGAGCCAAGCCACCTTGGCCATCTTTGTGAGAAACAGTACCCTTACAACTTTTTGCCTAAAGAACTCACCTTCCATGCTTGAACTTCTGAACCAAAGATAATGTACATTGATCTAGTAATGGGCAATGACAGGGTTGAGGCACTACCAAGGGAAAGAGAGAAGAAAAAAATCAAGGGTTCAGTTTTTAGGGACTAGGCATCCAAGGAGAGGGGGAGGCGAAGTGAAGATGGAGCCATTAATACCAGGATGAGAAAAAATAGGAATGAAGGAGACCAATTAGGGCCCCCAAGATGGGACTTAGTGATTTCAGAGGATAAAACATGTGTTTGTTTGATTAAGATGTAATGGACAACAGAGTAAAGGAGTTGGGGAGGCCAAGAAGAAGTGGAGACCCAGAGCAGAGGAATGTAGTTAGCTTTTGGGGGAGAAGGGCATATTAAGAGTGATGGACCGTAGTCAGGGCAAGACAGATTATAGGACCTGGGGTCTTGCTTTTTCTGTTTCTCTCACTTCTGAAATTTACCTTTCTTTCTTGAATATCTTGTTTCCTTTTATTTTTCCTGAATCATCAAATCATTCCTCTCCCTGATTTTTCTTTTTACCTTCAAAGTGTTTTGTAGCCTGTAGGTCTTGACCTATTAATCATTGATAAGGTCAATGTTGTGGATTACAACAAGCATTTTCAAAACACTGAAATAGAACATATATATATATATAGAATAATATGCAATGAAATGGAAAGTATTAGAGTGCATCAGCACAAGCATAGGTTTTCATTCCACCTGCATGTGTGGATATGGATATGTGTGTATAACATTTTTGTATTGTAGATTGCAGTTTAAAAAATTTGAAGACTTCTAGGACATAATTTACAACTAAAGAAGTCTCTTATTTAACATAATTAATAATGTTTTTCTGATAGTGACTTTTAAGAGGATAATTTTTTTTACTTTTTTTCTTTTTGTTACCAGGGATTGAACTCACGACTGCGCCCTTGCAAGACAGGCGCTTATGCCACTGAGCTAAATCCCCAGCCCTTTAAGAGGGTAATTTTGATAAAATTTTAATAATTTTAGCTCTTGAATTCTGTTTCCCCTAAAATAATGTGGAATTTTCAAATTATTTTTCTAGAATTTTTTTTCTTTGTAGATTAGCTTCCCTGAAAAGGAAAATATATTCTTTAGTCAAAACCATAGGAACACTCAATTTTCATAAAATGTAGGCTTCAATTAAACATAGGCAATATCTATTTACTCGGTGCAAATTAATCTAGAAGGTAAAGTTGTTGGCTTGGAGAAGGTGAGTTTCATTAAACACTCTTGGATGCTGTAATAGCAGGCAACAGAATTTTGAGACAAGTAGTTAATTAATTTTTTATAAAATATGGTAGACATTGCCTGGCCAGAGAGGTAAGTACAGAGGAACTAAACCTACTGCAAGAAAGGCTTCTTCCTTGACTGCTTTTGGTTTACCTGATATGCTTTCCACTAAACATTAGAATTATATAGGTCAATGCTACTAAAATTTTAATGTGCACATGAGTCACATGGAATCTTGTTAACTGCAAGTTGTGATTCTGAGGTCTGGAGTCAGAAGGCCTCACTTAGATTCACATTCCTAACTGATGCGGATGTTGCTGGTTTAGAGATCAGACTTTGAATAATAAGGAACTGGGCTGCGGCACTATTCAAAATAGTAGCCACTTACCACATATGGCTAGTTACATTTTAATTACTTAAAAAAGGACAGAAATTATTCTTTTACAGAATCTCTGATTTTTCCTGCTTAAATCATATATGTTACTTTTACTCTCCCTCAAGAATATTGTTTTATTTTATTTTATTTGTACAGTTGTGGATAGTAGTGGCAAGGGACATTAAAGCTAGGTATAATTTTGGGGGGTATACCTGATGAAACGTTTATTTATAGTGAGAGAAGGGTGAGGATCTGATTATTTATTTATTCAGTTACTTATTCATTCAATACCACTCGTTAGATACCTTCTATAATCCAAACAAAACACAAGCCTCAACACCAAAGTACTTTCAAATTGTAAATTGAGAATGCAGAATTTTTTGCCAATCTTCTACAAGTCAGTAGAACTATCCACAAACAAACCATGACTAATAATTGACTATCATTTTTAAAAGATACACATGTGTGCATGTGCATATGCATGTACACACACACACACGTGCGCGCGCGCAATAAAATCCCATAGTCTAACAGAGATAGATTGAACTTAAACTCATGCAAATTTAACTGGATACCACATCCTGATATATACTCAGACAAACTCACCTTAACTTGCTTTTTACATTTTTTTTTTTTAGACAGGATCTCACTCTGTAGTTCAGGCTGGCCTTAAACTCTTAGCCAGGCTGGCCTTGCATTTACAGCAATCCTCCTGCCTCAGCCTTCTGAGTTCTAGGATTATAGACATGTGCCACCATGCCTGACAACTTTGCTTTTATGAAGGGAAAATTCTTGTTGGTTTTTATTTAGAAAGTGAGGCAAATTTTCTTCTGGGAAAAGGAGTATTTTTAATTGTCATTAATTGATTTATTTACAGTAAAAGGCACGTATTTAACGTATACTGTTTGATGAGTTTTGAAAAGTATAGACACTACTACAATCCTGATGCTGAATATTTTTATCATTCACTGTAGTTCCATTCCACATTTTTGCACTCAGGCATGGTTTTCATCACCGCCCTAGGCAACCACTGTTGTAATTTTGATAATTATCAATGTTTTGCAGGATTTAAAACTTTATATAAATGAAATTATACCAGTATATCCTTTTGTATTGTTCAGCATAATGAATTGAGAGTCTCCCATGCTGTAATGTGTTTCTCTCCTATCTGTGTATCCACACAGCTATGATGAGCCTTTGGTTAGCTTCAAAACTGAAGCTATAATGAACAAAGCACATTCACATATGAATATGTTTTTACACCTCTCAGATAAATATCTAGGAGTATGATTGTGAGTCATAGGCTAGGTACACATTTAGCTTTGGAAGAAACTACTGAATCATTTTCCAAAGTGGTTATATACCCCTGGCAGGGAACCACGGTGCCAGCTTTTCCACCTCCTCACCAACATTAGCCGTTATCAGTCTTCTTAATTTTATCAGTATTGGTATTATGTGATTTTAATTTGAATTTCCTTGATAATCAATAATATGGAGGCCCTTTTATTTTTGAGCTCTTTGGCTCTATGTATAACTTTCTTTTGAAATAGCAACATTAGTGTTTTGCTCTCCACTACCCATCTCGCCTTTGTTGTCCTACTTCTTATTGGGTTTTAAGAGTTTTTAACTTAATTTGGATGAGATACATGTGACATACATATATTGCTAATTATCTCCATTTGTACCTTATCTTTACATTTTCTTAATAGTGTGTTTTGAAGAGAAGACATTCTTAATTTTAGTGGAGGATGATTTATCATTTTTTTCTTTTGTGATTAAAGCTTGTTATTTTAAAAGAAATATTTGCATACTCCAAACAGCAAAGATATTCTCCTGGAGACCTTCTAGATGTTTCATAGCTTCAATTTTTACAGGTGTACAATTCATTTTGAGTTAATATTATGCTGTGGTGTGAGGTAAGGATTGAGATTCAGTTTCTTCCACATGACTAGCCAACACCATTTGTTTAGAAGACTATCCTTTCCCTATTGGATTATCTTAGCACATTTGTAAAAAAAAGTGATTGATTGTATAATTGTGGCATAATAAGTATAGCTGATCATTGGAATATTTAAGCACTGCTATGTTTTTGTATCATTTTCAAACTAGATATGTAGCAAGATTTAAAAAAATGAAATCAAGATTTGTTATTTTCATAGTGAAAGGAAGTTGAAGTGAAAATCTTGACGATGAATCTCCAATTGAACTGGCTGATCCTGAATATTTTTGTGAGATTTCTTGCTCTTCTAAAAAGACAACAGGTATAAGCAATAACATTTAAATAGTTACAAACTGTGTATTTGTATGCTTACAAATAAATCTGCAGATTTTTACTAAATAAAGAATCTTCTGAAACAACATAAGTATGTATTTTTAACATAAGCTGTTTTTCTCCCTAAAATATAGATTTGTCTAGGTCATCCAGAAAACACAGGCCAGGATTACTGTGTTGTTGTTGCTTCCGTTTTGAATATATGGAATAAGTGGGGATAGGAACTGATCCAGAAGGTGGCAGATAGCTCAGCAGTATGCACTGCAGCACATTCCCTCCCTACCCTTCTGTAGCATTCTTCAGTGCCTCCACGTGAATACTCCACAACACTCACTCTCTGAGCCTAGTCTTAGAGTAGCTCCTAAAACTTGGCGGTCCCACCCCATCACCATTTAGCCTATCCTGCCCCTCCCTCAAGTCATGAGAGATCTGGAAGATAGGCTCCATCATGCTTTGAGGCAGAACTCAAAACACTGGTGCTAATAGTCTGGATGGAACCTTTTTTTTGGACCTGCAGACTTTCACCTGAACTTTTCTGGAGCCAAGAATATAGGAGAAAGTAGGGGTGCATTTGAACACTGCTGGCTAGATACTCCCACTTGGTGAGATTGTAAGTGACAGGTAATTGTTTCAGTTGATTTACTCATGCTTAAAATACTTATTCCATTCAGTAAGATGGAATGAGCCAAAGAAAGAAGGAGCCCCAAACTTAGAGCTGGACTCGAAGGCTTGTGTTAGAATCCTAGTTCTTTAACTTGTCTATTGTGTACTCAATATAAAGAAGAAATTCTATTAGTGATATACTGGGTTACTGTGAATATCAAATAAGATCACTATAGCAACTGTATATTTAAATGATATGTATCTTTCCTTTAGTATCTTCAAAAGTTGCTATATTCAACTGTGTCATTACTTAAATATGTTGTTGAAATCAAGTGCCTGATTCGTAGTCATTTGCAAAATTCCTTCATTTAAAATTTATTAGCAAACATTTGTTTGCTAAATGGTTCCCTTGTAACCTTGAAATATGATGTGTGATGAAAAAATACTGTCAATATCCCTGCTAAATGTCATCCAACAGAAAGGCAGGGATTTTCGATGGAGAAGTAGCTCACTGAAGCTTAAGTGTGTAAGTAAGTTTCAGTTGGTTTGATGTAGTCATTTGTGAGCTGCAGTTGAGAGAATGTGTATTTTAAAGTATGCTGTTAAGTTGTGGATCATAGGCAACACATTAATATGAAATCTTGTCAGCTTCATTGGAGTTGCAAGATCCTGCCACTTTTGATTATAGATTTTTAAGAAATGTCATCAAAGGAGATGAAACTTGGATCTCTTGTTGTGATCCTGAGACCGAAGTTCAGAGTTTCAGTGGAAATCACGTAGTTTTTCTTGTGTGAATTGTGTTTTTTACCTTGATGGAACTGTTTGGGTTGAGTTTGTACTCATAAATACTATGGAAAACTCAATGTTACAAGGACTTATAGACCATTTAAGCAATGATGTGTGTAAGAAAATAGCCTGAGAAATGGGCAAACAGTTTTATTCTCCTTCATGACAAGGCTCCATATCACATGTGGCTTCTGGTTCAGCAATTTCTGCCAGATGAACAAATTGTAGTGTGTCCTCCCACCTTAGTCACTAGATCTGGCACTAAGCAACTTCTGCCTCTTCCTCAAAGTAAAAATGACCTTAAAAGGTAAACATTTTAGTGAATCTCGAACATCAAGGGAGCCTGACAGGACAACTGAAGACATTCATGGAAGACTTCCATAACTTCTTTAGAAAGTGGCAAGAATGATAGGATAAATCTGTTTGAAGTGAGGAGTATCTTGAGGGTAATTAATGGCAATGTGCCTTTTACTTTAATACATCATTTTAAAAATTAAGCATTTGCCACATTTTTTATCATACCTGGAACATTATAGAGTTACTTCTATAGAAAGATAATGGCTAGCAGCTAGGGCATAGTCAATTTGTGATTTACTAAGGATTAATACTTCATCCTTGCCAAGTGTGGTAGTGCACCCCTGTAATCCCAGCACTAGAGAGGTTGAGGCAGGAGGATCGCCATGAATTCAAGGTCTGCCTGGTCTATATAGTAAGTTTAAGGCCAACTTGAATCACATAGTAAGACCCTGTATCAAAAAAAACAAAGACAAAAACCTATATCCTTTATTCCCTTTATGTATTAAGGAATGTATACAGGTACAACCACTATGGAAATCAGTATGAATACTCTTCAAAAAACTAAAAATAGCAATACCACATGACCCAGCTACTCCCTTCTAATGATCTTCCTAAAGGGTGAAAGATATCATATACAGTGATTTATGCACACTCATGTTTAGAGCAGCTCAATTCATAACAGCTAATCTTGGAAGCTGCCTGTACTTCTATCAACAAAGCACTGGATAAAGAAAATGTGGTATTCACATATAAAGGAGTAGTATTCTGTTATAAAGAAGGAAAAACTTGAATCATTTACAGAAAATGAATGCATCTTGAAACCATAATGTTAAGTGAAATAAATCAGACACACAAGTTTACATACTACATGGTTTCTATTATGAGAAAACCAAAATATAAATAAAGAACAAATTAAAGAATAGATGGTTGAAAACAGGGAGACAGAGCTTTCTCAAAGGAAAAGGGAATTAAGAAAGGAGGATAAAGGAAGGAAGAGAGGGAAAAGGATTGAAAAAATAATTACTATGTATTATGCACTTTTATCAACTTCCCACAAGGAATGTCATCAGTAGGTAATGCAAGCATGTAGTAAATAAAAAATAAAAATTTAAAAAATAGCTTTTTTAATTTTAAAGAGGATAAAACAGAATAAAACCCATCAAAACAAATCAGTATAAGAGGTACAGGCCTAAAAGCATTATGAAATCAACAATAGTGACCATAATGCCTTTTGATGTCTTCAAAATAGCTGCGGATAATTTCAGACATAGTAAAAAATCAAACAGAACAGGACAGACTAGAAACAATAAAAACAATACAATGAGTGCAATAAAGGACTTTAAAACAAGCCAATAGTAAATCCAAAATTGCTACCATAGTATATCTTGCTATCTTTGAAATAGCTGCTCCTGGCATTGGATTTGCACAATCAAACAAAACAAACGAGAATAAACCCCAATTCAACAAAACAGTGGAAACAGCAAGACCATTGGGAATCAACAATGGCTGCAGCCCTCAGGAGGAGATCCCACTAGATGCCACACTGTGTACTGATGTTCTCTGAATCTATGATCAGACCCTGGCCCTAGACCTGCAATGTTAGTGAAACACCAAAACACTACAGGCATCCAATTGCATTTCACCTCGATAGCTATCATCACTGCTGTGTTTCCCCAGATAAGCTGGTAGCTTATGGCAGGAGGAGAGGGGAGGGTCTGGGGGATGGTACTTCTTTGCCAGCCCTGGTGCTGGAAGGGGGTGGGGTCTGGCCGTTTCAGTCCAGCGAGGCTCGGTGCACGGAACTGCTTCCCAGATGGGTTTGCTCGCTCATGTGTCCTTTGTTTTCTCTAACCCCAGTTGGCACATGGTGCTGACCAAATCAATTATTCCTAAGTTAAACTCCTAAAAATAAATTTTAACCGCTTAACTTTATGCTGGTAAACTTAATTTTAAATTCTTTTCACAAAAATGAAAAAGAAAAAAATATACACTCAAATACACACATGAATTTTAAAGGTAGACTGACTATGCATTCTAGTGAGTGATAATGCTCAAAGAGGGGTACAAAGTAGTTTTGGATGGAAAAAACACCTTTTATATAGATATGTATAGAGTACATAAACATTTATAGTGTATCAGTAGTATTAAAATTTCTTGGGTTTTGTGTGTGTGTGTGTGTGTGTGTGTGTGTGTGTGTCTGTGTGCGCGCGCGCGCAGCGAATCCAACTCATGACCTTGCACTTGTCAGACAGGCATTTATGCCACTGAGCTAAACCCTCAGCCAATCTAAGCTTATTTCAAAGAAATGAGCTTTCTCTCTAATCTATAGATTCTTCTGATATAATATATATTCTGGTATTAGGTGGTCATTTGTGTTTGAGTATGGGATACAGAGGGCAGAAAAAGTTCATATGTTGCATAAAGCAATAACAATACATACAAAACTGTTCATTGTAAAACTACTCATTTCACTGTACCTTAAAAACTCAAGAATTAATCGTTTACCTCTTAAAAGAAAGGAACGATTACTTTCTTTGTGTTTTAATTTGACAAACTTCAGTGATTTTTCAACAGGATCAGTTTCTCTTTCATACACAAGTGTAATCATTGAAAAGATACCATCACCACAAAACAAAAATGGTAGCAAGATGTATTTATTTTATTTTTATAACACTACTCACATCCATAACATTCACTCTTTTGGAACATTTAATTCAGTGGTGTTTATATTTGCATCACACAGTTATTAACACTGTCTAGTTTCAAAAACTGCTCATCACCTGAGAAAGAAAGCACACCAGTTACCACTTGGTTCCCTTTTCCCACAGCCCCGGCATTGACCAACCTATTTCCTGTCTCTAAAGACTTTCCATGTAAATGGGATCATACAATGGGTATCCGCCTTTATGTCTGGTTTCTTTCACTTAGCATGTTTTTAAGGTTCATCCATAGTGTAGCAAGTGTCAGTATTTCATCTGCTTTTATTCTTTAGTAATGTTCCACTGAATGTGTATGCCACATTTTGTTTATTTGCCAGTTGAACATTTGGTCCATGTCTATATTTTAGCTATTATGAATAATGCTGTCATGAATATTCAAGTGTTAGTTTTTCAGTGGACATACATTTTCATTTTTTTATTTAAAGAGGAAAAAAACCCAACAAAACAAAACAGAAAAAAAGGTAGCAACAATATAGAATTCCAAAGGAAAAAAGAAAAGAACAAAAACACACTAAGAAATCACTACTTGATAAATTACATACTGTCATCTTGGAAATAGTTGTTCAAGTTACAAAATCAAAGCATACAAAGTAGATATTCAAACAGTGAGACTGTTAACAGTTCTGCTTAACGATCTAACAAAAACAGTAATATGGTCATCTATTTTACACACTTAAACATACATGTAGTTATATCCTTTAGAGCACTTTCTTTCCTCTCTTTTTTACAATAGCAATTATGCATTTTGGGTTTTATTACTCCTACATTTCTTATTACTTTTTACACTAGAGACATAAGGTGATATTTATAAATATGATTATTATTTATTTCACTAATGAGGATAGTCTCAAGTTGTCTCCATTTCCCTACGAAGGCCTCAAGATCATCCTTATTCATAGCTGAGTATACTCCATTGTATAAAAATGCCACATCTTTTTGATCCACTCTGCAGTTGATGGGCATCTTGGTTCTTTCCAAGATTTAGCTATTACAAATTGTGCTGCTATAAACATGGGTGCACATATATCACTGTGATATGAACTTTTCAGTTTTTCTGGGAAAATACCCAGGAGGGGGAATAGCTGGGTTGAATGGAGCTTCTAATCCTAGTCTTCTGAAAATTCTCCATATTGATTTCCATAGTGGTTGCACCAGTCTACACTCCCACCAACAGTGGAGAAGTGTTCCTTTTCCCCCCGCAGCCTCGCCAACATTTGCTATCAGTTGTTTTCTTGATGGCAGCTATTCTTTCCAGTGTGAGATGAAATCTCAATGTTGTTTTAATAACATTTTGTTTGTTAATAACAACAACATTTTGTTTGTTTAATAGCAATGTTGTTTTAATAACACTGGTCATTTCTCGAATGACCAGTGATGGTGAACATTTCCTCATGTATTTATTTGCCATTTGTGTATCTTCATCTGAGAACTGTGTGTTCATCTCAGATGCCCACTTATGGAGAGGGTCTTTGAATTTGGGGGGCTCGATGTTTTTCAATTCTTTATATGTTCCGGATATAAGTCCTTTGTCTGAGGGGTTGCTGGTTAAAATTATTTCCCATTCTGTGGGTTTTCTTTTCACTCTGTTGGTGATTTCTTTTGAAATGCAGAGACTTTTCAATAATATGAGATCCCAGTTGTTGATTCTCTGAAGCATTTCCCATGCAGTTTGCGCTTTGTTCATGAATTCCCTGCCTACCCCTATGTCTCCAAGACTTCTCCCTACCTTATCTTCCAGTAGATTTAGTGTTTCTGTTTTAATGTTTAGGTCTTTGATAAATTTAGACTTTAGTTTTGTGCATGGTGACAGGCATGGATCTAGTTTCAGTCTTCTACATGTGGAGAGCCCATTTTTCCAACACCATTTATTAAAGAGGCTATCCTTCTTCCAGTGAACATATTTAGCCCCTTTGTCAAATATCAGGTGGCTGAGTGTCTTTGTACTTATACTTGCATCTTATCATCTGTTCCATTGATCCTCAGGTCTATTTCTGTGCCAGTACCATGCTGATTTTATCACTGTGGCTTTGTAGTACAGTTTCAAGTCAGGAATTGAGATGCCTCCTGCCTTGCCTTTATTGCCCAGAATTGCCTTTGCTATTCTAGGTTTCTTCTGTTTCCAAATGAATTTTAGGAGTGTTTTCTCTAGATCTGTGAGGTATGTCAATGGTATTTTGATTGGGATTGCGTTAAATCTGTATAACAGTTTTGGGATTATGGCCATTTTCACAATGTTGGTTCTTCCTAGCCAAAAGCAAGGAATATCCTTCCATTTTATAATAACCTCTTCAATCTCCTTTTCTAGTGTAGTCTAATTTTCATTATATAGGTCTTTTACATTCTTAGTTAGGTTGATTCCTAAGTATTTCATTTTTTTAGATGTTATTGTGAAGGGCGATATTTCCCTAATTTCTCTCTTGGTAAGTTTCTTGTTTGTGTACAGGAATGCTATTGCTTTTCTAGTGTTGGCTTTGTATCCAGCTACACTGCTGAATTTGTTTATTACCTCTAGTAGTCTTTTAATGGAGTTTTTGGGGTCTTCTGTATAAAGTATCATGTCATCTGCAAATAGTGATAATTTAACTCCTTCCTTTCCTATTTTTATTCCTTTTATTTCTCTCTTGTCTGATTGCTCTGGCTAGTATTTCCAGAACT
Organism: Dolichotis patagonum; assembly: GCA_004027295.1. Lineage (NCBI taxonomy): Eukaryota > Metazoa > Chordata > Mammalia > Rodentia > Caviidae > Dolichotis > Dolichotis patagonum. The sequence goes on along the minus strand of PVJX010001140.1, from coordinate 110,998 downwards.
ATATTGAATAGGAGTGGAGATAGTGGACATCCTCCTTGTCTTGTTCCTGATTTTAGAGTGAAGGCTTTCAGTTTTTGTCCATTTAGTATAATACTGGCTGTTGGTTTGTCACAGATGGCCTTTATAAGGTTGAGGTTCATTTTCCTTGAGTATATATAATGAAGTGAATTACAGAGTTCTATTGTAACTTAGTGTTTAATATGTTGAGAAACTGTGAAATTGTTTTCTCCAAAGCAGTTATACTATTTTACAATCTTTCACCAATGTGTGAAGTTTTCGATTTCTCTACACCCTTGTCAGAGTTTGTTATATTCCTCTTTATTCTAATCATTCTCCTGGGATTGAAGTACATCTCATTATGAATTTAGTTAGCATTTTCCGAATGAATAACAATGTTGATCATCTTTTCACATGGTTATTGGAATTTTTATGTATTTTGTAGAGAAACTTCTATTCAAATTCTTTTCCTGTTTTTAAACTGGGCTGTATCATTGAATTGTGAGAATTTTTTGTAAATTCTGAACTCAAGTTCTCCATTAGACAAATGATTTAGATTTATTTTCTCCCATTCCCTTGATTGTCTTTCAATCTTTTTTTATGAATTCCTTTGAAGCATAGAAGTTTACAACTTTGGTAAAGTCCAACTTATGTATTGTTTCTGTTACAACTTGTGTCTTTAGTGTTATATCTAAGAAAAGGTTGCACAACTAAAGTTCACAGAGATTTACTTCTATGTTTTATTATAATAATTTGATAATTTTGCTCTTATATTTAGGTTTTTAATTCATTCTGAGTGAACATTCTTAACTCATGATATAAGGTAAAGATCCAGTTTTATTCTTTTTCATGTGAATATTCAATTTTCATAACAGTAGGTGCTAAATGACTTGAGTTTAGAATCATACAATAATGTTTGATTACAAATTAAGATCTTTGTATGGAGCATTCTTTTTCCTATTTTATCTCCTCTTTTTTTCCCTATCCTTCTTTGTAAAATAATATGTATTATAGTGATGATATCTGGAAGTCACAATTTTTACTGAGGACTGCATTATTATAAGTGGAGTGTTCTGGCAGGTTATAACACCAGCCATAAAATATAGCACTTAGAACTAGACTTTTGAGGTCTCCAGGATTTTGGCTAATGTGAATTTGACATATATCTCATCAGTGTATTGTCACTTTTAAAATAATTAGCATGTCACGGTGTTAAAATTGTTCTCAAGTATTACTATATTTTATTGAAAACTGGAAAGAACATTTAATAGGAATAGAGTTGCCTTTATACTGCTAAGAGAGGGTTTTTAAGAGGGAGAGGAATAAACTCTGTGAAATATAACAGAGAATGTGCTCTGGATGTAGCAGCCAGGATACATGGTGACCTATGAGGAAAATTTCAATAATGGCTAAGTGTAACAGTTTTATGTGTTGTGCAAATTGATTTTAGTCATCAACCTGACTGGATTAAGAGATTGACTGGATCACGGGCTACCTTGAGAATGCAAAGAGTTATCTAGATTGTGGGCACCGTATACTCATCAGGGGTTAGAGCACCCATCTTCATAGCTGAATGAGCTGTTAGGAGATGAAGCCCATTTGGAGGTGAGCTAGTAGGAACACGCCTCTGGAGTACGTATCCTTGCTGGAGTTCCTCCCCTGTGTTCCACTTTTGGCCACCATGAATTGAGCAGCTTTGCTCTTCCATATTTCCTACCATGCTGTTTCTGCATTAGAGCAAGCCAACCATAGACTGAAATATCTGAAATCATGAGCCAAATCAGCCTCTCTTCCCTTAAGCTGTGGGTACCAGGTATTTTGTTCAGCAACAGGGAAAACTGACTAATGCGGAAAACTGATACCAGATTAAGTGGAATTATTGCTGTGACTGTACTTGACCATGTAGTTCAGAAGCCTTTGGAACTTGTTTACAACTTTATGAACATACAAGCATCAATCCTGGCTGTTTTAAATCCAGTGACTTCCATCCTTCTAAAGTTTTAAGTACGATGTGTCATGCTCAGTCCTTAGCATAAGATCCTTTGTTAGGAAGACAATTATAATGAAGTACATAGAAGCCTTTGGCTGATTTTAAAATTTGTAGAAAACAACCACCAATTTAGTTGGACTATATAATTACCATTCACAGTAATCTGGTATCTGTACTGTCATTTTCTACAGTAAGCATCACACAAGTCACTAAATGACATACATTGCAGTTAGCTGAGAGGGTAATGCCTACTTAGGTTCCATTCTACTTGACTTAGAATAACTGTTTCATGTTTTATATGCTTTTGGTTTGTTGTTTTGGCAATAAATCTGTGTTTATGATAATTATCTTGCTAAGGACTTAAAAATGAATTAATCTGTTACTGGCAAAAAAAAAAATTTAGGGTTTCTCCTTTGGGAGGACACAGCAAATAGGAACTATTCTTTATGGAAGCCCTTTAAAAGGAATAACTCCTACTGTCACTGTTAGATTTATTGGATTTTAACAGATTTAAATCTTGTTGCTGCTTGATATTTTTAATTGTGAAAATTGGTATGGAAATACATATGGTCTCCAATTTATGACAGTTCAATGTATGATTTTTAAATTTTTTGATGAAAGCAAAACCAGTTGAGTAGAAATCCATACTTGGAATTTTGGCTTTTGATATTTTCCCAGGTCACTGATATATGCAGTGTGATATCTCTCACAATGCTGAAAAGTGACAATGAGCCTATGCATTCGTGAGAGGAAACAACCAGTACTCTGTAGTAGGCTGTACTGCTAAAATATGGTTATCTGTAAGTTAGATATGTTAAATGCATTCTAGTATATTTTTGAGGTAAGAAAGGTTTATGAAGATGTAACACTATTGTGAGTCTAACAGCATGGTAAATAATATAAGCTAACATCCACAAAATTATATTGAAATATAAATATTTAATCTCTCACTGGGAAAGTTCTTTACTGGAGGGATTCTAGCTTATGTACCAGTTTTGGCCACTGGTAGCACAGAGAATCGTACATAATAGGAATTTGAAAATGTTTGATGATTCAGTCAATTAATTGCAATCATTGACTGGTGAATCTTTATTATGACTTAACACTGACCACCTAAATTTTTAATAAGTTGATGAATTATATGAACTCAGGCCTTCAACTATATAACTAAATCTACTCTTGACTTTAAAGTTCAGATCAAAATTTAATCTGACAGAAAATTAAAGAGTAGTTATGAGGTGGTGAGAATAGCACATTTAAGACTTAGTGTGTCTTTTTAGCTTTTTGGTTGGTACCTGTTATGGTTTGGTTCTCAAATATCCTCCCCAAATCTCATGTGTTCAGAGGATGGACTTGTGAATGGTTATTATATCGTGAGGGTTCTAACTCATCAATGGATTAACCCACCCATGACACTGATTTGATGACATTGCTGGCAGGCAATGAAAACAGGAGGCAGGGCCTAACTGAAGGAGGTGGATCACTGAGCATGCTCTTCACGACAGTATGTTGTTCCCAGCTTTGGCTTCTCCGTCTCCTTCTCTTTTTCTCTCTCTGCTTTCTGACTAACATGAGGTGAGCAGCTTTGCCACCATACCTTTCCACCAAGATGTTCTGCCAAAGTCATGGAGGTAGCTAACAGTAGTCTGAAATCTCTCAAACTGGGAGCCAAGATAAATCTTTCCTCCTTTAATATGTTTATGTTACCTGTTTTTGCCCAATTTTTAGTCATAGTAGACCTAAAATTACAAAACTTGCCTGAAATATGTTTGTATAAAAGTTGTTCAATTTTGCTCCTCTCTTGCATGAACAACATAAATTATAAATAAAGAACAAAATAATAGAGGTAGAAAGTAGGGAGATAGATCTTTCTCAAAGGGAAATGAGATAAAGAGATGGAGGGATTTTGTTGTCTCCTGTTGTAATCCCAAATATTGAGTATAGTAATCCAAGTATTGTAATCTCTTTCTTCATCTTCCTCACAAACCAAAAAATTATATTTATAATTCCATTGAGATATTATTAGAATCCTGGAAAGTTTATTCCAATCTACCACCTCCAGTGCAACCCACGGTAAGAACAGACACCAAAACATATTCCAAGTTAAGGGCAGCTGAGGGGTCCTAAATCCAATCCCTGTGAGGATATGTGGACAAAGGCCCTGGTCCAAGGACTCTCCCAGAATTTATTATATATATATTTTTTGTACCAGGGATTGAACTCACAATCTCATGCTTGCCAGGCAGGTGCTTGTACCACTGAATTAAATCTCTGGCCAGAATTTATTATCTTGTGAAGTGGGTGGCTTGAGGCTGAGTGATAGGATGGCAGGAACTACATGAGTAACTTGAGCTGGCTAGCCAGGTGGGGAGAAAAGCATCTTTGCAAAATGCAGAACGAATGATACGGAGAAGGATCAATCTTCATAATACAATTAAGATAACATTTGAATGGTTTTAGGAGGCTGTTGCTTCAGTTTCTGATAGTAAACTTTTGTGTCCTAGGGAGTCATAGCCTCTTGCTTTGAGGCTTCTACCCACCTAAGATTCCCAGAGCTGAGTGGCCCTTCCATCCTGCTGAGTTCATTTTTTTATAATGAATACCATGATAGGAAACAGAAGACCGTCTGATGGCTTTAGAGATTATATATCAGTACCTTTACTAGGTTTATTTGCAATGCTTGGAGCCAATTGAAGAAAGAAGGAAATACCATAGTCAGCTCTGAATATATCGGTATATGGACATAAGGCTTGGTATAATCAATGTTGCAGCAAATGTTCTGCATTCAAAGGGAGTCATTCAAATTGCCTCCTGCTGTCTCCTATAGTAATTATCTTAGTTACTTTTCTCTCATTGCTGAGACAAAATAGCTCACAGTTTTTGGAGATTTCAGTCCATAATCAGCTGGCTTCAAAGCAGGTTGGCACATGGCAGAAGGGTGACAGTTCATGGCAGTGAAAGACAGAAAAAAGCAATAAGAGAGAGGAAATAAGGCTCTTTCTGCCCTTATATTGTATCTAGTCTGCCAGGATTAAGGTGGTACCAATCCAATCAGCAATTACCCACTCATAATCCCAGAACCTTTATTTCCAGCATTGAACCATGAATCAGTCACAAACTCTAGATTCAGCTACTTCCAAAAAAGTCCAATCTAACATTACATGAGGCTTTTGGGGACATTGAGACACAAATCATAACATTCTGCTTCTGGCCCAGAGAGACTCATGTATATTCCTTTACACAAATGACATTTAATCCATCTCTAAGAGTTGCCAAAGTCCCAACAGTTTCAGTATTCTAAAAAGCCCAAGTCCTGAGTCACCTCTGTGAATTAAGGCAAATTCTTAGCTTTGAGCCTCTGCATAAATGAAAAAAAAGTAAACACTTCCAACATTCAATGGTACAAGGTAGGTATTTCCATTCCAAAAGTTACCAATAGGAGGATACAAAGGTATGGGACCAAAACAAGTCCAAAATACAGCAGGGCAAACATTAAACCTTGTAGTTCCCTGTGCATCATCTAAGCAATATTTGGCAAGATGTGAATTCCAAAGGGCTTGGGTGGCTCTGCCCCTATGGGACTGCTAGTGTTTATACGTCCCATGGCTTCTATCTGGGGCCTGCTCTGCTCCCTCCTTGCAGTTTTCCTCACATGATTCATGTTCCAGGATTATTTGAAATGTGGGGTCTCCACTGCAACTTTGGCTTCACACTCACAGCTTCACACACTGCCCCTAATGCACACACTGCGTGGCCTCCCAGGCCTTCTTCTGAAATCTGGGTGGAAGCCTTCTTAACTCCACAACTCTCGCATTCTGCATGCACCTAAAACCAGTGCCACATGGATGATGCCAATGTATGCTGCAAACTGGAGTAGTAACCAGGCTTCCCTCTCTTGTGGGTGTAGGAATGGGGCACCTGGATCACTGATCACTCTGAATCCAATTCCAAGGAACAAATTTCTCTGGGCTGTCACCATCCTGGAACATGGTACTCTGTGACTTTATTCCCAAAGCAAAGTCTTGGGGCTGGGGATACAGCTCAGTGGCAAGCATAAGATCCTGAGTTCAATTCCTGGTACAAAAAAAAAGAAAGAAAAAGAAAAAGAAACCAAAGTCTTTCACTTTCACGTTTTTGAGGCTGCAAAGGATGGAAGCGTGCTGCTCCTTGTGATGCCCTCAGACCATCTTTTCTATTCTGTTCCTTCTTGGCAGTTAAGATCATCTCTGCTCATGGAACAGAACTGTTAACAGACTCACTGTTTGAATGTCTACTTTACATGTTTTAATTTTATAATTTGAACAACTATTTCCAAGAAGTCAGTATGTAATTTGTCAAGTAATAATCTCTAGTTTTTTTTGTTGTTGTTCTTTTCCTTTTTTCCTTGGAATTCTGTATTGTTGCTACCCTTTATTCTGTTTTGTTTTGTTTTTCTTTCTTCTCTTTAAATAAAAAAAAGCCCCCCCCCAAAAAAAAAGATCATCTCTGCTCTATCTTTCCAGTCCACAATTCTACGGAGCTTCCTTTCTGATCAAACTCACAAGTTTTAAATCATTCTTCTGGGCTCTTTGCTCTTGATTCTTAACATAAATCTAGCTAAAAGCCCCTGATAGTAGCCATGCCACCACTTTAACATTCAAATGAAGTTTCTTCTGCCCATAATCTCAGTCTCAGGCAATCTCTGGACATAAGCAAAATGCACACAAACTTTATGCCAAGCCATAACACACACTGTCTGGAGTCCAGCAGCCAATGCAGTCCTTCTTCCCAGGAGAAACCTTCTAAGCCTGGTCTTTACTGAAAGAATTTCTATCAGCCTCTGGTCTTCTGAGCTCTGACCAGCATCTCCCATATAGAACAGTCCAAGGCATTCCAGTTCTACTTTTTCAGCTGGCATCTCCAAACCTTTCCAAACTCTTCCCACAAGCCATTCCAAAGGCTCTTGAACCACATGGTGAGGTATAGTCACAGCAACAGCCCCACTTCTCTGGTACCAAATTCTGTCTTACATTTTTCTCATTGCTGACAAAATACTCAACATCCAAAGTTAAAGGCGTAAGTTTTATTTACCTCATAGTTTGTAGAGGATTTGGTCCATAATTAGCTGACTCCAAAGTAGATTGGCACATGGCAGAGGGGCAACAGTTCATGGTGGTAGAAAACAGAAAAAGCAATGAGAGAAAGTGAGGAGACAAGATCTTTCTGTCCCTTGTATTGTATTCAGTCTACTGGGACTAGGGTGGTGCAAATCCAAGCAGTGGACTGATCTAGCAATCACCCACCCTTAACCCTAGCACCCTTAATTGTAGCACTGAAATATGAATCAATCAAAAACTCTAAATTTAGCTATTTCTGACAGTCCATGAGGCTTTTGGGGGACATCAAGACACAAAACATAACTGTAGCATTTGCAGAATAATCAAAGTGTAGTTCCAGTACACCAAAATTAATCTGTGGTAATAATGATCCACTTCTCAAAAAAATGTAATTTTTATTTGGTCTTTTCAGTTCACAAGTACAAATAGAAAATGTGTATCACTAAGTCCAGAAGGAAATACAAAGTACAGCGTTACTTCAGTTCACAAACACTTTCATTTGCATGCAATGTGGTTCTCAAACCGAAGCATTTGGCAAAATTTCACTTTTGTTTACAAACTCTGCATCAGGTGGCAAACACAATTGCAGCCATCTTTCCCACACAAACACAAACATGGCCATCTTTCCCATAATCGTGGAACAAATTAGGTTCATTAACCAATGTACCTCTGTATAAGGAATAGTTTTTATTATTAAGGAATTAAGACAATTGATTGATTTCTCTTACCTTTGAGAAGCTGGGATAATTTCATTGTTGAGAATTTATTTTGGCAAATACTATCAAAGACACATAATTTAAATTTGAAAATATGATTTGAAAGGAGAAAATGGGGAATAATTTAAGGATATTTGTAATTTCTAATTTATATTATTGTAGAAATCTAAGCCAATGTAATAAAATAAGAAATAATATAACAGCACAATTTATAATAACTGAATCGTGGGAGCAACCTATAATATGTCTATCAACAGATGAGTGGATAAAGAAAATGTGGTATTTACACACAATGGAGTACTACTCTGCCATAAAGAAAGATAGATATACTTGAGTCATTTATAGGAAATTGCACTTTGAGACCACAATGTGAAGTGAAATATATCGGACACACAAACTTAAATATCACATGGTTTCTCTTATATGGAAAACCTAAGTTCTAAATAAAGCACAAAATTAAAAAAATAAATAATAGAAAATAGGGAGACAGGTCTTTCTCAAAGGAGAATGGGATCCAGAGATAGGAAGGGAGGAGAGGAAAAAGGGATGGAAGGGACTTGGCACACATACGTACTCCACACAAAGAATGTAAACATTATGGTTCTGCAACACACATGCTAAAAAAGGTTATAAGAAAGAAATAATATAGTTTTTAAAATAACAAAAATAGAAATATACTTATAATGTTGAACATGGATAGGAAAATATCTGAATGAATACATACTAAGTGATCAAAAGTAGTTGTATTGAGAAGTAGGACTATGAAGTGAAGAAGTTAACTTTTATTTGTTCTTCTCTCCATGCTTCAGTGTAACCTGAATTTATATTTTATCATAAATATATATTGATTTGTTCCATTTTAAAGTTAAAAATACCAAGGAATCTGTACAATAATGAAACAGCTTCTTAGCAAGCCAGGAAGAGAAAGTAGATGAGTTAAAACAGAAGCCAGATCAAAAGCAGATTTTAAGAGCTATAGGATGGATTAAAAGATTGAAGAGCAGGAAATTATGTATAAAATGGAAAAACTGCTCAACCTTTTGCGACAGAACTGTGACAATGATTTATTACATTCACTATGAAGTCTGGAGTGTCCATCTGCTTAAATGGTCAGCATAGGCCTGAAAATATGAATGTGTCTGAGTAACTTCTTTTAAGCATTTAAGCAAGAAAATCACCCAGTTTATGTTTTCTTTCACCTTTTTATTTTTAAAAACTCTAATCTATGACAAATTTGAAAAATATAGAATCAACATCTATACATACTTCATCTAATTTTGCCAATTGTTAATATTTTGTTCACTTTATCTATTTTTATCAACCATTTAAAAGTCTGTCTTAATATCTGGGGATGTAGCTCAGTGGTAGTGTGTGTGAGACCTGGGGTTCAGTTCCCAACAAAACACACACACACACAGAGAGAGAGAGAGAGAGAGAGAGAGAGAGAGAGAGAGTGTGCAGATATCAAGACACTTCATGTCTGAATGCTTCAGCTTGTATAAAACATACAACTAGCAAATTATAATAATACCTATTAGTTTTAGGCCTCTTACCATGAGCCTGGCTATGTAGGAAATGTTTTGCTTACATTAGTTAATCAGTCCTTATAACGATCCTTGGAAAAAGACCAGATTGATGCAAATTTTATTGATAAGACCAAAATGGTAGTCAAGCTTACCTTTGACTGATCCAAAGGCCATAAAACACAAAATGGATATAGTTTAGGGCATGGATAAATGAAGCAACTTTCTGTTGAACTTTAGAGCAGGGCGCAATCATGGAAGACTGAGACAGTTTAGAAATGTTTCCGAGAAATGGGTACTTTTGAGCAGGACTGATGGAGACGGTTTCTCTGCTGTATTGATGTTGTGGACACAGCTCCTAAAATCACTGACATTTGCACAGCCATTTTTCTTTTGTCATTTTCAGAAGTAATATTAACCGTGCGTAAGCAGTTACTTCTTATCAGCTTTTCCTTATGCCTACTAAAAGTTGTTACAATGTGTAAATTTTACTTTGATTGCAGTATTTTTCCAGTGGTAGTAATAGATTAATATAAAACATTCTATGTCTGTCTAGACAGAAATTTTTAAAATCATAGGATCTGTCATAGCAGGCCTGTTTCTAATGCATCCCTCTAATGGAAGGATGTTGCGTGTGCAAAGAGATCACCCAAAATGCACAATATCAAAAGTGAGAAACTAAACATGGCGCATATCTCCACAAAACAAGGGTAAGTTATGCCAAAACAACTTTGTTCTTCACTCTTCCCAGTGCAGAACCATTTAAATAAGGATTATTTCTGAAAATGTACATGAGTCAGAGGTGGGGAATGAGTAATACTGTGCTTTGGACTTTGTTAATGTTTTGCTGCTGAAAGGACATTTTCTAGTGGGGTTTTATTTTCCATCATTGAGGTATGAGTTACTATTTCATCTGCAAATTCCTAACAGGCTTCTTTCTAAAAACTTGAAGATAATTTGAACAACCCAGTTCTGCACTTGCCAATGAACTTTGCTAACATGTTCTAATTCAGTGAAAAATAATCTCATTTTTACCTGGGTGGGAATGACCACTGGGAACTGAGAGTTATATAACCTTGGAATAGGCCAATAACATTCTTAAGCAAGTAAAATACAAAGTTAGGTTGACTCACTCTCAGTCAGAATATGCATGAAAATCTACTAGATGACTTGTTGACATTTCAACTTTTTTGGTAGCTTCAAAAAGTCCATGGTGATGAAAAGGTCAGTAAAAATATCCATGAGGCTCACAAGGGGGATGAATATTACATTTCATAATTTGTACATTCTAAACAAATTTGCAGGTCTCTAAGTTTCATTCTTCTGGATATTGCTTATCCTCATTCCAAGATTTTCCTCATGGAGTATAACTTTTTTGGCTCTCATTATGAATGAATCAAGGAATTTTTGAAAAGGCTCACTCTAAATTCTATGTTTGTTAACATTTGTGTTCAGAGCCCCCCCGCCCCCCAAGCCTCAGGCAATCACGGAAACAGCTGAATCTAGCATTTGTGACAGGTTCATTGTCTAGCAGTAGGATTGGTGGTATGAATGCTGCACCCACCCAGGGATGGAGCTGACATACAATTTGAGGGCAGGAAGGAGGCATGCTTTTCCTCTTTTGCCCTATTTGCTCTTACTGTTTGCTGCCGCCATAAACAGCTGCCCCTCAGCCACACCACCCTGCCTTGGAGCCAGCTAAGCATGGACTGAAACCTCCAAGAACAAAACAAAACTGTAAGATAAATAAACTTTTCCTTCCCTCATTTTGGGCATCAGGTATTTTGTCTCACCAATGAGAGAAAAGTAACCAAGACAGTCTTTTAAGCTACAAGGATGATTTTATTTTAATTTCATTAAACATATTACTGAGTAGCAGGTTCCAGCAATGGAATTGGAAAAGTAGTCCAAATAATGTGTTCTCCAATTTTATCCCCCCCCACCCTTTACTTCTGAAGTCTTACAAATGAAACCTGTCTTCCCACTTGACATGCTGAGACTTTAGTACAGTGATCTTGTTTTAGACATAACAATGGAGGACCTCATTTTTAAGCTGCTGAAAAAGAATAAGGGTGTGTGTGTGTGTGTGTGCACGTTAGAATAAGAGGCTTACTATAAATTGCATGCAAGAGTAAGATTTAATATAAACCTTGTTTTTATTATGGGGAGAACTAAATACCCCAAACCTATCTTTTTTAGTAATATTAAGAAAAGCATGTTTTCCTTTCACTTGTACAACTTATGAAAGCTCTCAAGGTCTCTCATACATCACATAGATCTGCTGTTGGGACAGAAGAGCTTGTTCCCCAGCTGTCAGGACTGCTGTGAGTATTTGCCTCTCAAATCTCTTCAGAATTTGGAGAAAGCCACCTCACTTAGGTAGTGCCCTCTTTCTGTGCATCGTCTAATACCTGGTCAATGGAGGGGTGCAAAACCTGGTTCCATTTGCTTGCCCCAACTTTGGACAACTCTTCGGGGCTAGGCCAGCTCCTAATTTCTCCCAGGGCTGGCTGAGGCCTCTCTTGTTTGTGACTGCATCGGAGTCAAACTTTTACCTCTTCCAGGTCTCTTGGAGTTTTCTCTTATTGTAAGTGTTGATCTCAAGAACATTTCTAATAAACTTTCTACCTATTAATTCCAGCTCAAAGTCATTTTCCCTGGGAATACCATAAAAATGAAAATTCGCTCAATTTTCACAGAATTTTGTAGAACGATATTAATGGATTCTTGGGTATCAACCACTTTTTATCAAAGTATTTATCATACTTTGTCATTCAACTTTTTTGCACTGAACATTTTCATTTGATTCAGGTTGAATGTGAATGAAATAGTCTTCTTGAAGTAATGTTGTCACCACCTCTATCTCCTACTTCCTGTTTTCTTATGTTTTTCAAAATGTTGAATACTCTTTGATGTAAGAGCCAAGGCTGAACTTTCAGACTGTGTGATGATTTGAGACATGATTTACTGCTCTTTGGCCTTGCTTTGTTTCCATTTGATTTCAGAGACTGATTAATCCTCCTGGGAAAGCCTTCAGGGGTCTATGAGGCTCTGGTCCTTCACTGCTAAAAGCACAGTTTTTCAGATGTTGATGTATCTTCCCTTTCTGACAATCTTTATTTTGTAAATGTCCCCAAATGTGGCAGTATTTAGGAGGGGAAAAAGAACACTGGAGGGCAGAAACATGATTGACTGAGGCTTACCAAAACTGTGTCTCTGGGTCTGTGAGTGGTTTGTTGGTGAGATGATAGAGAGTCTACTGACAGCTGGTGACCTGAGGCTAAGGAAAGACACTTCACAGAGGGTACTGGACTTGCTCCTCATCTAGAAGACCTCACAGCCTGTAGCTCTCAGTCTGTTGACGTGCAGGCCCTGGAATCATATTCGTGCCTCTCCAGTCTATGTCCCCAAGGATACATTTACAGTTGAACATGACCAGAAATATCTAGAGACTGGAGACTGGGAATCGGGAATAAACTAGAACGCTTTGAATAGTTAATGGAAATTCGTAGGCATGACAAAACAATGTAGCAAGAGGAGCATTCAGTATGGAGATGAGGTCATTAGCCCTAGCTATAGCAACAAGTCCAGAAGTCTCCACTGACAGACTGACAACAAAATACAATATATATTTGAATGTGGGCCTAAATATTCAAAGCTCCTGTGGTAGTTTTAACAAAATAGGACTCCGAGAAATAATTCAAGTGGAATGGTAGATACACGGAGCACACAAATGTTGGTAAAATGGCTACATTTATGTAACATTAAAGTTAGACTTTAAGAAACAAAAAATGATGACACCAAAAATATGAATTTTCAAGACCACTAGAAAAACAAATAGACAATGACTAAGTTTAATGTACGTCAAGCTTACTTTATACCAGCGGTGGCAAATCTGTGGCACACGTGCTGCAGCAGGCCATTTGTGTAATTAAAAGCTCTGTGACTGTGTTTTTCTTTTAATGTATAAAGAGTTTTTTTTTTTTTAAACTAACACCTCAGTATTCAGATTCAGTTGAAGTGTTGGCACTGTGTGATAAATAACTGAGTTTTGGGTTGCAGTTTGAGTGCTCAGTCTCTGCAAGTTTTGCTGTCACTGCCCTTATGTGCTCTTGTAAGAGTATGATTATCATGGTGCATTTACCTAGGAAGTAAAGCATCAGTAGTCTCATCTGGCACAGCTGACCTGGATGGACGTATGAATAGATTTCATATATGTACAGCTATTATAGTTTTAGACAAAAGGAAGGATAATAAAGCACACATTTTTTTCTCCTTTCAAACCATCATTTTAGTCTCCAGTTTTGAGGCTTATAATGTATAAACATGGCAAAATATGTTAGTGAATATATAATTCTGACAATAAATCTCAAGAAAGATAAGTTAGTGTCTGCCCATGTTATCCTCGCTTGCCTACTGAAAGGACTGTATTTAAAATTATTAAAACAAATAGAACATATGATGAATACTGCTATGTTAAGGTTCATGCTAAAATATAGATAAAATAAGGATAGCAGTTTAAAAATAATAGCAAATGGAGAGACCTCTGTGTCAAGTCATTTGAAACCTGAAAATTCCCTGTGTGCTGTGAATGGGGCCTCACTCCTCAGCATATTAGCTACGTTAAAAACAAGTTCAGTAATTATAATTTATTTTTCTGTTGAAAACAAAGAGGATTTTTAATCAAGTTTCTATGAAAATTTCATTGATTTTTATCTTTTTATTTTTGAATTTTTGAACCAATGTTTTGTTGTTTTCTGTAGTCTTTAAGAAGCCCCCAGGGTTTGTACTTGGAACCTATGGAGCCTAAGTAATAAAACTACCCAGCAATTAAGTTATTTTGGGGTATCATTTTCCTCAGCTATAAAGGAAGTGCTTCCCAGACTGAAATGCAAAGCAACTGATGGAATTTAAATTCCCTCACATGGGCTCTTGATGAGGTGTGAGTAGGGATGAAAAACAGTGGAACTGGAGTTTGGCTTCTAAGGGACATTTAGGGGACCTCAGTTTCCCTTTGGTGAAGTCATTGTCTCTGACTCCACTATGGCCAATATTTTCCTGAAAAGATTTCCAGGAAGTTGACTCATCCCTTGTGAGTCTCTTTTGGTGCATCTCATGATAATTCTCTGTGGCCACACTATCCAAGACAGTAGCCACTGGCCACATGTAGTTATTTAAGCTTAATTAAAATCAAATCAGATAAGAAATTCAGCTCCTCCATTACACTAGGCAAATTTCATTTGGCAAATAAACGGCCAGTGTCTATAGTATTCGATAATGCAGATACAGAACATTTCTATTACTGTAAAATGTTCTATTGGACAACAATAAATAAAACCTAGAATATGTTAGGGAATGTACATTTCCAACAATCAACTGCAAGAAAGATGGTTTCATGTGTGCCTATGTTGTGTCTGGTTTTCTTTCAAGGCAGACCACTTGCCTTTCCAATAGCCAGTGTTTTGGTTTAAAAAAGAAACTTCACTGAAGTATAATTATACACGCTAAAATTCATCTATTTTAAATGTACACTTCAGTGGTTTCTAATCTGTATTAACAAGGATTCCTCTTCTGAACCATAGAGTGCCAAAATGATTGGAGTGACTATTCTCTTAATTTTTCCAAAGATGGTACACACTTAACAAATTCCAAATGCCAGGGGGAGAAGTTAATGCATCACAGTCTACAAGTGGATGCTGAGTGAATTGGGACTAAATTTCTTCCAGAACTTCAAATGAGAAAGACAAAACATTATTTGGGAATATTTTTAACTGCATCAAAGAAAGTTGAAGTCCAGCTGAATTTCCTTAAGTCAAATGCATGGTGCAATTACAATGTATAACCAAAATTTTGTAATTATTGTGGTCATGTTGCAATATAGAAGAGCATTTCCTTTCTTAAAACACAAGAGTATATATGAAATCTTAAATCCATTAAAATACGATGAATATAAAACTTCTCTAAAGCATTTGATTAATGTAATAGTATAGTAGTCTACACTATAGTTCATTTCTATAATCAAGTACATTTTTATTCCAAGTAATTTCGCAACTTTGTGTGTATGTATATATTTGTGTGCGTGTGCATGTGCGTGTGTGTGTGTGTGTGGTGAGTGAATGTGTGGTACTGAGTATTGCCAGGGTCTTATGCATGCTAGACAAGCACTCTACCACTGACCTGTATCTCTAACCCTTTGTATATGTGTTATCAATATCTCTAGACTTGTTACTGAAATTTTACATTATTAATTATGTTTTTCTTGTCTGACTTCTAGTTAGTGCTACTTGGATTAATATTATAAATAATATTATAAATAATATTATAAATAATACTACAATGATAATACTTTTAGTCATATCTTTCTTTGGAATCATTTTTATCTATGTATGTGCATATATTTTCTATATATAAATATATAAACAATTTTTTCGATATTTTTGTTACCTATTTTGCATTGTTTAGTATGGCAGCAACTAACCACAAATAATGTGGGTACTCTCACTAAATATGTACTGTATATATAAAATGCATATTGCATTTTTAAGATTAGTATGATCAAAGGAATACAAAATATTAATAATTTTGTTGTTTATATTTTGAAATGATATTTTTGATATATTGGATTAAAAATAAATCCATTGGTTTCTTTGTGCTTCTGAAGTATGATTAGTAGAAAATTTTAAATTACATATATGGCTCATGTTATATTTCTTTTGGACAGTACTAATCTAATGCCCTTTATTTTTTCCTAAAATTTTTATTCAACTAATTATTTTTCCTAATTGTTCATGCCTAATTCTTGTGTTTTTGACAGCTAATAATATAAAATATACTGGAAATATGACATGAATATAATCATGTATCTAAGTAAAATTGATTTCTTAAAAATTCAGATGATATGTATAATCCATATATAAACTTCTATTTATTGTGTTATGGGAGCTTGATTTAATAATATGTTTAATATTTTTATTAATTTAAAAATACTGTCATTCTACTTTTAGGCTTTCCAGGTGCTGATTGCTGCTTTATTTATTATATAGTCCTTTGTTTTTCCAACTAGGTTTTACAATTTTAAAAAAATGTTCTGAGTCATTAATTTTTTCTTCTTGTTTTAATAGGGACTCTATTTTTCTAATATTTTGTCATCTGTATAAAGGATTGCCACTGAATTTTTCAACTCTTTTAAATACTCTGATCTTTTCTAAATTCAATGGCTTTATTTCTAATATCTGGATATAGCCACCTTAATTTGCTAAAAAAAAAACCCAGCATTTTAAATTTCCTTGTGCTTTGTGTTTCATCCCTCTTCTTTCTAGAACACATTGTGCTAGAATTTGTATGTGGCTTTTACTGTTAAGTACCTGTGCTTATTTTGCATATTGCTTTAATTAATTCTATTACATAGTTTTCTAAAATATATTAACCTTTCATTCTTTGAATAAATCCTGCTTCTTCCATACTGGACAATCTTTTACTCTGTTATGTTCTGTTTGCTAAAATTTTCTAATGTCTTTGGGTCTGAGTACGATTGCCTAGCCCTGGCAAGTTTGAGGGCTCAACACATTGGCTTTGGAAATGAAGTTCCTGTAGGAAACACACCATACTTAGAAAATATATTTTGGGAGCAATTTAAGTAGTACAATGAGCCATTTATTCTTTTCAAGCTTAGATAAATCTCCAGTTAATGCAATAGGGTCATAATACTTAATTTTTCTGTTTATATATCAGGAATTAATAATATTTTTTGAGTATACATTTTTATTACATATTTGTGAGAAATTAGATAAACACAAATATTAAACAAGTTAGCCACATCCTTATAGTTAAGAACAATGCTCTTAACACTTAATAAAATCTATGATATTTTGTCTTTCACAGATTACATTAATTTGTAGTTTCTCTTTTTCATTTGGTCAATCATTTGCCCATTTGGTCAAAAAGAAAACTACTGTTATGTTGTTTTATTTTAATACTTGTTTTATTTTCCTACTTTCTTTTAGCTTATTACTTACTTCCATTTTAGGGATTTTTAGGTACAAAATTTGCTTATGTTTCTAGTTTCATATATATATATGTGTGTATATATATATATTTATAGTACATTACTTACATTGCTGCCAGAACTCATGCAATTTAAAATTTTGTGTTACTATAGTTTTCCTCTATGTAAATTAGTATGTAATTTTTAATTTATTTGTATCTGTAAAATTCTATTTTCATTACTTAGTTATACTTGTTATGTTGTGGTATGAGAATTTATTTTCATAGATTTCATGACATAGTTTTTTGCAGTAACTCAAGTACATTTTTTGTGGCAATATATGATTAATTGTACAATTAAGAAGAATCTTTATAATTCCTTACTCTGTGATTCCATACTTTCCATATGTCTGTTTATCTCATACCTTATATTTTTGAGCTGTATAGTCTCCATCTTGCTTGTCTAAACACTCTGCCATATATCTTTATATCTGAGATCTAGAATTATAATTTTGTTTCTGTGAGAGTCTTTCTGCTTTAGGCCAGCTTCTCCTGCTTGTGCCTTGATCAAGGGCAGGTTTCAGGAATGTGATGACCGTTGCAGTTGCATAGGCTTCTGCTCTCAGAACTTGGTTTAGTGCAGTGCTCTTGCTGTCCTAAAATTCTTAATAGTTTTTGAACAAGGGGCCCAACCTTTTCATTTTGTAAAGAAACTTTACCAATTATATAGCTGGCCCCGCTTATTCTTTATATTCTGTGGTGATTTTGCTGGATTCAATCTTTTTTTAACCACAAGCTGACTGGGGATGATATGCTGAATTTTTAAATAAATAATTCCACCATCTAAATTAGATCTTCTTCTAGCCAGGAAGTTTCATGAAAGTCTTCTGGTTATCTTGTCCTTCTTTCCCCTCCAGGATGGAATCATTGTAAAAATTCTCTCCTGTGTCTTCTTCACTTAATGTCGTGTTCCTCTACTAATTCTAAAAGAGCCTGAAGTCAGGTGTTCAACAGATGGGACTCAGCTCAGTCCTCACCAGGGCTTTTGTTTGGAGCAGCAGCAGGAGCAAAAGTAAGGTCCACTCTAGTCTTCCCTTCTCCTCCCTGCCTTAGCCACACCTCTTTGATCCTGGGGTACAAGACTCAGTCTTTGTTTAGGGGAGTGAAGAAGTTGGTAAACATCAGTGTGTACTGGGGAGCAGAGCTGCCATGGCAGGGTGGGGCTAAAACACACAGGAACATCTTTGAAAGTTTGACTATGAGATTGGTTTGTTCCCCACTTGTGGTTTCGTGTTGGGTAAGTCACTTCACCTTTCTGAGCCTTCTTAGTGCTCCCATTTGTAAAATGTAGAAAATAGCAGTGGCAATGTATCAGAATTTCTGTGAGGGCCAAGGGAAGCGGGGTATGAGAAGTCTTGGAAATAGTACCTAGTGCACAATAAGTACTCACCAGTTTTCCTCTGAGCTGCATGACTGATGCACATGGTATACCAAGATGGTGGTGTTGTTTGAACATTCTGTGATACTGTCTCTTTGAGACTGCAGGAAAGGAAGAGGGTAGAGCTTGGACTGGGGAGAGTGATCTCTAAGCCTATAGTACCTCTGTAAAGAATGGCTAATCAAATAACTGAACTGGGTCTCTCTCTGTTGGAAGTGATAGCAATACACATGTTTCCCTGTATCTACCCATTCTGTCAGTCTGTACTCTTGAGGAGGGCATTCCTGTCACCCCAATGTATATTGCAGTAATTAGGTTAATGGACTTTGGACTAAGTCCTTGATGTGCCATGCAATTTTGGTTGTGCCTTGGTGTCTGATCTTTAAAATGGTAATAAATGTGTACAAACTTCCCCTCCTCCTGTTCTTAGGATCTTTCCCTTTTACTTACTGAGGAAGGGTGTTGGCTCAGGAGACAAGTATGTTTTATTATCCACCCATGGACTCTAATTCTTTTTGTGGTCCAGTTGATCCTCTCTTTTTTAGTACAGCTGCTGCTGCCATTGACTGAAAAACACTCTGTTGTCAGAATCTTTTTTTGTTCTTTTTGAGACAGAGTTTCCCTATGTAATTCAGGCTAGCCTTGGACTCACTATGAGCCCGAGCTGGCCTTGAACTTGCAGTAATCTTCCTGCCTTACAATACTGAGTATTGGAGTTACAGGTGTGCACCACCATTCCTAACTTGGAGACAGAATCTTGATGATTAAGTCCATAAACTCAGAATCTCAAGGAGGCCCTCCCCAGAGTCCCTGTGTGCCCTAATTTGAAGAGCCTTGTGCAGACCTAGGCAGAGAAATGAGCCATTCTCAGATACTCTGCTTAGCCCACGATTCCTGTATGTCTCATACTGAGGCCTGGAGTTATATGGACTTGCCCTGGAAAATGAACTGAAAAGTACTTATTAGTTTTCCCCCAGTGTCTTATTTAGAATGCCAGAAGCAAGCAAGTCATTTGAACTAGCCACATAAGGAAAGCTCTAATTCTGTTCATGCTTCTTTCATTTTGATTTTCTTTTTCTTTCATTTTGGTACTTGGGGACAGTCCTCTTTCCCAATTTATGAGCTATATTACTTGCACATCTTTCTGGTTTTATGAATGGATTTCTGCAGTCTCTAGTTGCTGAGATAGCCCCCTTTCTAAAGTGAGATCCCAGTTTAGATGCTGTGCTCTCAATGTTTCATGTTTTCTTTCTTCAGAATTATCAGCTTGTATTTAGAAAAACTAACACGTTTTTATAACACGTTGTGTGTTGATGGATGAGTGGGTGTACAATTTCCAAGTCAGTATAATATGGAGAGATGTGTTGCTAATAGCTTTGCAAAAGGGAAGTGGCCTGTATATTCTGACAAATATCCATATTCCATGATTTAACAGACATTTTATTTTATTCAAAATGGAAATAAGGGAGATGCGGGCTGGGACTGGAATTTGGGCCCATGGAAATGTTTATCACAGAATATTTATTGTATCTTAAACTCATTTATTTTAAGGGAATCAGTTGAAAAAGGGAGTATATTAATGTACAGATGAGATTAGATTTCCTGTATGTGTCAGAGATGTTTTGTGGGTCTTTTGGGGAAATTATTTATGCAGTCAAGTTGTTACCTTTGGAATCAGTATTCTTCCTATTCTTTAAGTCTTGCAAGTGTTGCTCTCCCACCTACCCTGGGAGCCAGATAGGAAGGCCTGTCACCCTGTTTATCTTTGTGTGACCATGAAGGAAAATGAAGCTCTCAAAGTTTAAAGGATTTGTTTTACATCAAGAGGTGACCAAACACCAGGCATTCTGGTTCACACTCCTAGCCAGAGTATCTTAGATCTGGGGGGCTGAGTCACACTGCGCAAATTAGACAGGAGGTTTGACTTCCCCTTCAAGTAAAAGTGGAAACAGTAGACTGTTGGGTTGAAATATTTACACACTACTGCAGAGAAAGGGCTTATAAAAGATCTGAGAATTAAACTGAGTGTTTAAAAGGAAAAGAGAGACATAGCAGAACTGGTTGGACCATTTTTATGACTGAAATGTTAGTGCAGATTAATAAGGTCTTTGTAGAAAGACAAATGGATAAAAGAACATAAAGATGGTTCCGTTTATGAAGTGTCTGTGGAGGCAATAAAGCTGAGTTGGACATTGAAGGCCATGGTAGTAAAACAAAACAACACAAACAAAAGCCAAAACTTTATTTTGTGTACAACATGAAGTTAAAACCCCAAGGTACCCATTACCAGAACTAAAGATTGAGAGTAATTTAGAATTACACCATGTACTCGAATCACATTAACATTGTACTCTACCAGACACTTTAACTGCCTCTGTTACAAGCAGCAAGTGTACAGCATCAAAGAAGTTACCATGTTAGGGAAAAAAAGGCCATTTTGAATTTACCAAATGGAGTCTCCTTTCAGAGAAGAGAATGTCCTGGGATCGCTGAGTCAGTGATAAGGAGAAAAAGGGAAACTAGCTTAAAAGGTAGGGAAAATGGACCAGTGAAATATTTGAACTCAAACTATAAAAATATATGATGATAAAGAGATTCAATTATTAGGCCAAAAATGATAGGCAATTGATTATTCAGGTGAGAAATATATGTGTTTGGAAGAGGATCAAAACATTTCACTGTAACACAACAAATTATAATTTCACTAAAATAGAGACAAGGAAGTACTGAAAACAAAACAAAACAAAATTTAAAAAGTTGAACACCTAAAATGAGCAGGTCAAAGGGAACCACTTGTTATAACCTTTTGCCTTCAGGACTGCTCAGAACATCCTGGTAGATAATTGCTACTCTATTCTGAATGTTCCTGTGAGAAGTAAACTCCAAGGCCCGGATTTTAATGCATCCCAGTGCCTGACGACAGAACAAGGAAGATTTCTTTTTCTGTGTAGCCTAAAATTCCTGTGGCTAAGGCTTTTCTATTTCTTGTTCTTGTGCTTGTCTGGAGCAGGCTCAAGATCTTCAATTTATATGATCACATGATTTAAAAATATCATTTGAGGTTTCTTCCACATTTGTATTTTAGCAAATGTTTAACAGTACAAGAAACATTTGCCGGAGAACTGGTGACCAGAGAGGAACTTGGATATGCCTTAGCTTGTGCTGTGCACTCTCCCCAGAATGACCTTCTGATCTCTGTGTAGCAAGCCAGCTCCATCATTTCCTCCAAGGCCTAGATTCGCTCAAGTCATACTGCCTTTCCAAAGCCCTTTTTGGTGTTTCTCTATCTTCAGGCAGACACTGAATTAGATGATAAAAACCACACTAGTGGCTTCCAATCTGTCCTTATTTGGCCTAACTTCCTATCCTCCAGACTCCAGTCCTCACAAACACCATAGGTGTGGGAGGGCAGTGCATGAAGCCTTCTGTGAGGCTTCATACACTCTGAGTAACAAGATTAACCTGCCTTTTCTCTTTCCATGTGGATTCCATATGTCTCTGCCAAAAAGGATAAGGCGATGTTTGGCTAATTTTTGCTAATGTGTGTACGTGGGAATGTCTAGGGACGCTTTCCTGTGTCAGGTAATTTGTACATTTTAACAGCAGCCTTTTGGAGATTTTGTCCTCTCTTGTGTTGTGTATTGTTAATGGTGGGAATTTCTTATTAATTAAGAAAGGAGCTGGGCAGCTTGACAGGCTGAAGAGGTGATGCTTTTGGTCTGGTAGGGTTTTGCTACATCCTGCCTCTCAGAGCTAGATCATAATTTTTACTGACCCATGACCTGACAAAGAATGCTCCCTTAATTTAAAAAAAAACTGGAACTATAATTCATACACAATGGAAAATAAAGTTTTTTATCCTAAACTCCCAGTCCTTATCAGGTAATAGGGAAAAATAGGAACAAATATAAATTAAGACATATATAGCATATACAAGCGAAGAAAATTTATGAAATAGTAAAAAGCTTTTTAACTGTATTAAGGGAAAAAGATTTTAGAACAACTTTATTAATTAAAATCTATGAATTTATTGAGGATCTATGATATGTTGAGTACTGAGCTATTACAGAAAGTGTGAAGATGGATCCTAGGTAGTGTCAACATCTGATAAACTCATTTGGTATAGACAGAAGACTTCAAAATGTGCTGTATTGAGCTTCAACTCATAGAGGCAAGAGGGTTATAAATAAATGATTGCAATGTATTTTAATGAGGACCATTATAGAGGTAGATACTAAGTGTTTGAAGAGCCCAGAGGAATAATTAATTATGTTTTTTTAGCATTAAGAACATATTTCGAAAGAAGGAAACATTTGTGCTTTCTTGAAGGATGCCTCTTAGTCTTTCTAATGCAGAGAGGAAAAAGGAATTTTACATCCAGCGAATGTCATAAGCAGAAGAAGTGAAAGTGCATGGCTTTTCAGGGATGCAGGCCATGTGACCAGCATTTAGGAAACATCGGGGGAAAAAGGCAATGCTAGAGAGGCAGTTGAGGGTTAGGCTACAAGGGGTGTTTATGTCTCCTAAAGATAATGACGTTTGTCAAGAAATGAAATGGTGTGAGATTTGTAGGTTGATCAGTGATTCCCTCAGGTCAATTGTGATGGTAGTCTGAGGAACAGGTGGAAGCTGAGAGGGAACCGAGCCAGGCAGGGATAGGAGGCAACAGCGGAAGTCCAACTGAAATGTGCTAGGACAGTAAATAGGCTGTTCTGGTGAGACTGGTTTTGAGACACGTTTCTAGGTTGATTTACAATGCCTCAGTAATTACTGGAAGGAAAATTGAAGTTGAGGCTGATGCTGAGCACCTTAGTAAAGGCTACCTTGTGGGTAAAAGTGCTACTAAAAGAAATACTGAATATTAGGAAACAGATGCGTGGAATTTGTGACACAGTATATTAAAGTCAAGGCAAACTGAATCTGAAATTCCTGTGGTACAGTCAGGCCAAGAATCTCAGCATGAGAACAGAGAGTTTCACCAGAGGAAGGAGAGTCAGCAGTATCATATGTTCCACTAAGGTCAAGAAAGAGAAAGACTAAAAACTAGCCAAAGTGCATTAATTAGGATGTCAACCAGGATCTTTGGGAGGAAGGGCAGTTTCAGTAGACGCCAATAAAAATAGGCTGTTAAAAGAAAGGGAATCAGTATTGGAAGATAATTTTGTTTGTAAGATAGAAAACTTTAGTGAGATGGTAAGAAGAGCAAGAAGGTGTAACTTAAAAAGATGGTTGAAGGAAGTTGAGAACATATTTATATGTGGAAGGAAAGTAGCTAATGGGGGAGAGAAATGGACAAAATGGTATGACAAAGCAAGGAAGAGGAGATGAAAAAGTGACCCAGTTCTGTAACATCTACAAAGACAAGAGTCGCTCCCTGTGGGAGGACTATTCTACCTCTTCAAATTAGCGAGTTAGGACACACTAGCTGTGGGGGTAGTGGAAGAGTGCTCTTCTTTCTTTCATAGACCACCTTTTTATCTGTGATGGTATACTGGAGGGAGCTTAATGCATAAATCCCCTCCATCCCTGCTTTATGAAAAGATTGAGGGAATTATAACACAGAGCAATTTTAAGATGGATGTGCAAGGTTCTTATCTTTATAGGCCTAGCCTCGTGGTGTTTCTCATGAGGGCAGCATCTCCTCCCGTATTCTCCCCACCACCTCTTTTTCAGTTCTGGGTATAGAACCCAGAACCTTGTACATGCTATGTAGGTGCCAACCACTTAGCTGCTCCCACAGTCTCTTTTGAAGCACCTGTTCTCCAGGTGCTGGGCCTTGAGACACTAGATCCAAGGTGGTCTACGGCTGCCCTTTAAACTTCTGATTCCTTTCTGTTTTTGT
Organism: Dolichotis patagonum; assembly: GCA_004027295.1. Taxonomy (NCBI): domain Eukaryota; kingdom Metazoa; phylum Chordata; class Mammalia; order Rodentia; family Caviidae; genus Dolichotis; species Dolichotis patagonum. The sequence goes on along the minus strand of PVJX010001140.1, from coordinate 86,413 downwards.
GTACTCACTCACTCAGGGAAGATCACACTTTGTCTTCTAACCCATAAGAAGGTAAAACAAAAAAACAAAAGAAAACAAAAACCAACTTTTGGGTCCCCAAAGATCAATTATGTTAGAATAGAAGAGCCCAGTGATCATACACAGCATAAACAGAGTGGTTTTTGATTTGAGGTTAGCCATAGACAGCAGAGGTGGTGAGTGGGATATGGATCAGCCGAATAGAGGAAGAATTAAAGGGGTTTATTTTGGACAGCTTATTTTCTGTAGAGTAGAACCCTAGGATTGAAAGCTGGTGGATCATTGGGTGAATAATAGTTTGGAGAAGATTAATGCCAATTAGCAACAGGTAAAATATTGTGTAAGAGCACCAAAGATCCCCTGAAGACAGAAATCATATAGAGTACCTGTAATATAGGTAATATAATATAGCTTGGCTATATTACATTATATATATATTATATATATTACAATATATATTATATAATGTAATATAGCTTGGCTATATGATTTTTTTCTAGCAGAGTGGTAGCCTAGGGCCAGTCATATATTGGGAAAACCAGGGTTGGATATATGCAGCCCTAGATTGGAAAGGTGAGTACTGAGGGAACAAGGATGAGAATGGTCTAGGATGCTGGTTAAAGTCTTGGTCAAGGGCTCAGGCTAATTGGGGGAAAAATGCGTAGGCAGGCTGATGGACTGAAAGAGTGGGATGGTGCACAGGAAGCAGAGATTGGGCTAAGACTGGCAGGCAAGTTCCAGGGAAGAAAAGGACTAGACCTGATGAAATGTTAGTTTCTAGAGAGCAGGTCTCTGAGTTTCAGATTTAGAGATGAAATAGTTCTAGGGTTGGGATTGTGGTATGGTACATGAAAGGAAGTAGGTTTGAATCATACTTTATACACTGGGATATGTGAAATGATATGGTTATCAGATATTTGACTTCTAAAACTCATAAAAATAAGGCTGCACATGGTAGTGCATGCCTGTAATCCCAGCACTCAGGAGGCTGAGGCAGGAAGATTGTTGTGAGTGTGATGTCATCCTGGGCTATATAGTGAGTTTAAGGCAGCCTAAAGTACATGGCAAGACCCTGTCTTAAAGCAAAAACAAAACAAAAACCAACAACCTCATAAAAATAAATCTGTCCTTTAAACTAGATTGGCAAGATCCCAAGAAAGGAAGAATTTAGAAGGCTTGCTAATCTTTGCTTAACATGCAGTTTGTAGGAGGAATAGGCCTTTCTGAAAACTTTATGAAGAATAATATGCGATCTTCTCATCTTGTGGCTTTCTCTGAATATAATGAACTAATAAAATAGCAAGTTTTATATTATAGGTTTTTGCCTTTCTGGGAAAATAAAATGACCCAGGCAGTCAGTACTGGGAAGGAGTAAGATTCCTCATCAGTTTACTCAGTTCGCTGCCACTCCATATTGCTGTCCCACATAGCTGAGTGTCAGCTGTATTTATTAGCGTGTTCACACATCCTTCTTAGAGTTAAGAGGAACATGAAATGTTTCTTTAACGAAGATTATTAAAATTAGAAAACCAAAGATGAATCAGAAATTGTATTCCTCTGTATTTGATGTACAGAGCATGTCATTGTTAGCAAATACCACCTTTAAATTTTAATGCTATTTTGAAACAAACCCCTTTAGCTTCTTATTACCTACATGGCCCCCAAGTTCATTTGCGTTTGTAATGACCAAGGCTTCCTGTCAATAAAATAATGCTATAAATATACACAAATGCATGAGAGAGACTTTACAAAAGCAGCGTGAAAAATGTTATTTTTAGACCAAATCTTATTAGTCTACCATACTTTTGCTGATTGAATAATGTTATTGGACCCCTAGTAATGAATAGATTCCCTCAAAGTGCTATCTAATTCAATAGTTACTGAGAAAATTTAATGAATTTACAAAGTAGTTCCTCACTAAGCTGGAACGCACTTACGTAATTCTCTGACTGCGTCACTTCTTGGCAGCCATATACACTCGTAGAAGATGGATCCAAGAAAAGGGGCGAAGGATCTTTAGTGCCAAAGGAGAATAAGAGTATGGAAATGAAAGCTTTTGGTAAATCTAGGTTGCCATATTAGTACCCAGAAAGAAAGATGATCACTACATATTTCTTCTTGTTAAGGACCATGATAAAAATAAACAATCTAATCTGTAGGAGCATAGCAGATTAAAATTGGCATTATGTATTGACATAGGAAGCATAGGGAGTCATTATGGACTGTACATTTATTTAAAATCTGCTATTTCCTTAAATCATTTTGACCTACATTCTGTTGTAGTCAGCTCTCACATTAAGCACATGGAAAGCAGTCAAATATGAAGTCTCAGAGGTTGAACTCCCTTTAGGGAAATCCAGGAAATAAGATGAGATTGAGGCTTGGGAAATGAAAATTGTCATAATACATGAGGGAAAAAATAATCTGAAGACCAAGCTCTCAGTGATTCAAAAAATTTGAAAAGCTGTAATATTAGAGAGCATAAAATGGAAACTAGATATGAATTCATAATCTACAAGGGTATAAATGACGGCAAGAATTCAGTAATTAGTGTCAGTGTTATTTTGGAAAGCTGAAAGGTTAATATGGACCAGAGAGCCTGAATAACAAAGTTCTAGGGATCAAATTAATGATGCAAAAAAATGGAAGACTGGTGTAGGGTGGCAACAATGATTAACTGAGATGAACTGACACATGAAGAATGGCTAAAAGAGGTAAAGTTATATATTGCTGACACGACATAATGAGATTATAAATACATCTATCGACATAAACAAATTACTCAACTGTTAGTACATAATGGAATAAATTGGCTTAGGCACAGTGGATTGTTCAGAGGAACATTTCATTGATGTCTTACATACCTTGTACTGCCCTGCCCTCAATATTAGTCTGAAGGAACAATTAAATAGTATTTGCTAAGGAATGACTATGATATTTTGGCTCTTTTTTCTGATTCTAACTTCTATGAATTTTACAATGCCACAAAAACACTTTAGCAAGAATTTTGGCAAAATATTTACAATTTCTTTAATAACACTGCTCATGAAATAGGAGAAATGGAAAGCTGCAGACACAGAAGAAAGGAAGAAAAACAGTTGCTTACTATGCAGTTTTTCATGAAAAAAATCCAAGTTTCACTTACTAAGAAGACTGCTGGAGCCTTCTGCATTTCGGAGGAACATGCTGCCTATCACCATATCCCAGAAGTGGAACTACCATTCTGGTGTTTGTGATGAAGAAGTACATGCAGCTATATCACCAGCAGGCGTGTGACCAGCGGCTTGTGGGAGACAAGCACTTAGGAGGATAAAAAGGAACCTGGCACAGGCCTTGGGCTTCTGGCATCATTAGTTACAGGTCTGCCAAGATGCTTTGGGAAATGTTTTAATTTAAATGTCACGTCTATTACAACGAAGTCTCCTTGGTTTGACTTGTTGCCAGTCTACAGTGAGATGGATAGGTGTTTGTCTTGGAGGACATTGGTGAATTAGATAATAGTTAAATAAAAACCACAGTGGGTGTTTAAATCTCATATTCCTACTCAGCCTAGGGAACTCGTGAGAAAAGTTGTAGGATCTGTCATAGCTGTTCCCAAGTGACTTGATAAATGCAGAGATTAGATACTACCACAGAAAGGCTGAGATCTCACCAGATGACTCTTCAAAATACTGTACCAAAATTAGAAAACTTCAAGAATAAAGGTCACAGCATGCTTGCTTTTGTTCCTCACATCACACTCATAGATATTTGGATTATAAATTTGATAAATCAAATAAGGAACTGGATTTGAATTATGCGAGTGTGTTTTTCTACATAAGTAATCCAGGACAAAAAAATTTTACTATTTTGAAACAAAACTAGAAAAGCAAAAAAAGAAAGAAAAAGGGATGAGACTGAACAACGTATTAAAATACTGTAGTATATCAACGTGAAAATATTTGTTAGCGTATGCCCAGGTTGGCAAGATGTATAAAAGCTTGTCTGATGATTTGTAAAAACACTAATCCAGAGGATCCGAATTTAAACGCCCCCAAGAATAACACAAAAGTATTTAATGTTCCTGTTAGGGCAAGGACTGGTACTTACAGGTATATAAAACCCATTTCCTTAGTGGCTTGTTGGCAGTTTGCTGTGACCTAGTGCTAATGAAGGCAAAGTCTTTAGTTCACCCCCTTGGGAATCTTTCTCCCTCCCTCCTGGCAAGGAGCGAACTCCCCGAAAAGGAAGCACAAGGAGAGAGGAAGAGTTGGGTACCAAAGAAGGACAGGAGGCTGTCGCCCTAGAGTCAGGGCTGGAGAGCTGGGGCCCCTGGAACCACGTACTCCAGGGATGGAGGTGCAAGGAGGTGTCTGCAGAGGGGAGCAACATCATCATCCTTGATTCTTAGGCCCCTCACTTTGCCAGAGACCGTGTAGGAGGACCAGAGAAAGGTGGGACCAGATGTGGCACTGCAAGTAGGAGCCTGGCCCCAAACATGCACTCGATCTAAGATGGGATCCATGGGGTGCTGGACCAGCCAGCATCCCTGTGAATGAGACCAGGAAGGATACTGAAAGGGAAGCACGACAGTGACGAATCAGCGGGCGCGACTTGGAGGGTACAGAACAGCCTCTGCCTCTTTTACCCTTGAAAGCTCCCAGCCACACCACTCCTCACCCGCTGAGTCAATTTACAGTCCAGGAGCCCCAGGAAAGAATGGATTGGTTTCCGTGTGTAAAATGTGCCTGGGCCGCTGGGGAAGCCCAGGGGGAGCTTTCTGCAGGGGAGCTTTCCGCAGGCCTTGTCACGGGCTGGGTGGGAAAGGAACGAGCTCCGCGTGCAAGGCTGGGGGTAGAAGCCCGGCGCAGCGGCCTGGGACATTTGCTCCCCTCCTCGCGGCAGGCGGTCGCGCCCCTGGGGCTCCGGGCGGATAATCAGCAGCTGTGTGTGTGCATCCCACGAGCTGCGGACGCCGCGGGTTACCATCCACAAGGCTGTGAGGTCCCTGAGGCCAGATGACCTGGCCTCAGCCTCTGCGGCCGCGACGCCGGCGACTTCGAGCGGAGCCGGGCAGCTCGCGGTGGGTCGGGGGCGGCCGGAGAGGTCCCGGCGGCCTGCAGGGGGCAGAGCCAGGCTGCGGCGGAGACATGGAGGTTGACGGTGGGCCTGGGCCGCCCCCGCCTGCAGCCACCCCGGGGTCCCTCAAAGACTGTCGCGGCCCGCCAGCCCTGCCCGCGGTGCGCTCCCCCCGCGGGCCTCGGCGTGGCCGAGGGAACATGACGGCCGGAGCCGGGCGCGGCGCCCCGGGGAGCCCGCAGCCCGCCAGCCCCGGCGAGGCGCTTCCGCGTGGCCCGCGGGCGCCTGGGCGCCGCTTCCCAGCCCTGCGCTGGAGGCGGGTGCGGGTCCCCGGAGAGCCGGCCGCCGGGGTGGCGCGCGCTGTCCAGGGTGGGCGCCCGGCCCGCGCGGTTATTTTTGGCGCCCGCAGCGGCGCGTGTGCCGGGGCGTGTTTTCCTCCCCAGGTGCCGGCAGCCCGGGCTCCGCCGCCGCCGAGCTGACTGTTCTCTGCTCTCCTCCTGCAGGGACCTTCCGATCACTCTGCCGCCACGACTTCAACCGTGCGCCGGGCGAGCTCGAAACCAACATCACAGCTAAATTAAAAAAAAAAAAAAGCAAGAAAAAAAGAAAAGCGGAAGAAGCTGCCGAGGCGGCGGCGGCGGGAGGAGGCGCGGAGGAGGGGCCGCGCGTGGCGGCCCGAGGCGGCGGCGGGGACGCGAGGACGCGGGGACGCGGCTTTGTGCAGGCGGCTCGCGGGGCGCCCATGGCGGAGTGCGGCCGGGGGGGCGCCGCCGGCGGGGCCCTGCCCACCTCCCCGAGCCCGGCCCTCGGCACCAAGGGCGCCCTGAAAGCCGGAGCTGGGGAAGGCGGCGGCGGCGGCGGCGGCAGCGGCGGCGGCGGCGGCGGGGTAGGTCGCCTCGGCCACGGGCGGGCGCGCTGTGACAGCGGCGGGGTTTCCAACGGAGACTGCAGCCTCGGCGTGTCCGGGGACGAAGCTCGGGCCAGCCCTGCCCGGGGACCCCGCGGCGTCGCGCTCGCCCCGACCCCCAGCCCGGCCGCCTGTCCCTTTCCCCGGGAGAGCAAGCCGGGCGGCCTGCCCCGCCGGAGCAGCATCATCAAGGTAGGTGGGCGAGGGGCGCTCGTGGCCCATCCCCATCCTTTCCTGGGGTCTGCTTCTCTTCAGAGAAGCGGTAGTGGAAGGAAGAAATGTTCATTGCTAATGGGGATCACTGGTGCACGGGTGTTCAGAGTGGTTGAGCAGGGACTGGATGCAAATGACATTTGGGAAGAATGGAGAGGTGAACCCGACTGTGCAGGAAAGCTGGGCTCAGGCATTTCCAGTGCAGCTTGGGGCTGTCACCACTTCGAGGATTGGTTTGGAGTAAGGGCCTTGTACCTACCTGGGCAGGGCATGGTTTTCAGTGGTAGCCTAGACTGGTAACAGACTTCTATTGTATTTTAAAGATAGGAATCCTGTGAAAACATTTTCTTAAAAATCCCAGGCAACAAACTGAGATTCTTTAATAGATATTTTCTGATCTGATGTTACTTGTTTTTGCAAATGGTTGTACTTAAAGAGTGCAAAATCTCCACTCAATCACAGGGACAAATGGAGTAGGTTTCTGAACATGCAGATTTCCGCTTTCTTAGGCTCAGAAGCTCTGAGAGATTATAGTTCCGCACGATTCAATCTTTTCCTCTCTGCAGCAAGGCAGGCCTCCAGATATGTGGAAGTTCTTTTGGACAGTTTGTTTGATTTTGGTGTGTTTTGCATGGTGTTACTTAGCAGAAGAAAGCCAATAGTTTTTTGTGTTTTAAACTCAAGAAGTATGATTAGGAGTTTGTGGTGGTTTCATTCTAATCCTACAGTTTGGTCTGCAGTGTAAAAATGTTTCTCATGACACAAAGTGGAAAAATAATACTTGATGAGCTAATAAGGGCAGTGCCTTAGGCAACACTATCCCATTTGGCTTGCTGAGTTCAGAGCAAATATGAAAATATTGCTTTGTGAAAATCAAGGGGTAATCAGGACAGTGAGCAGCAAAGCATGTTGACAGGGCTGCACCCACCTTTCCTGTGGCAGATGACCCTCACGAGGTCGGAACGTGCCACAGTGAAGAGAGTTGGCACTGATGGCATTTGAAATTAAGTGGGACTGAAATCTTCCTGTGCTGTGAAAATGTCAAGTGTTTATCAACTTCTATAGTAATGTAATGAAATATACCACCTTGCAGCTCTAAGAGGCAGTTGTGAAACTAAATTTCGCTTTGTCATCTGTTTGTACAGTTTAGGTTTGGGCAGGGACACAGTGAAGGGCTGAAAGATCAAGCGTATAGCTGCTACCTACAGTTCGCTTTTAAACTGAGGAAAATAAAGTGTCTTTTTGCTGCATGTGTAACCTTTAGTGACATGTATTTTCTTTTACTTTGTAGTTAGTATTACTGGAAGTTACTTTCAACTGTGGGAGAGAATCCTGTTGACAGAGTTAGGTGACATTTCTGGGGTTTCTTTGGTCACCAAATATTTGTGGTGATTTTTCATTGGGATGTTAATGAATTCTGAGGTGAAAATTTGAGACAAGATAACAACCTAATTTTAACAACTCTTCCCATTGCTTCAAGGGCTTTTGCATTTTAAAAAAGGTTGTGTTTGTTAGTGTCCATCTTTGAATTCACAGTGTAATTTAATGAATGACAGCAGTTTTGTTTTACACTGAGAGATAAGAAGAAAGGGTGATTTGATATTTGTGGGTGGATTTGAGAACTTATTGGTAGATATTGCTTCTTTGTTGAAAGCTGTAGAAGCACTTGGGGAAATGATTAATTGTTCAAAAAGCACTGGTTTTGGAAATGTTGCTGATACATTGAAATTTTAAACTTTCAGAGATTTAAAATTTTTTCTTTATAGTGAAGGCAATTGGTTTCTTGTTCACCATTGTCCTCTATGTAGACAGTGACACAAACATAGTAGGTATATAATGGTTTATTGCATAAATGGAAAAATGATAAGGAAGCATATGTTCTCTTTAAGTCCTTTTTGAGTTTACCACTTTCATATCTTATTTAGTTTGTGTTTGTTTGGTACCAGGGATCAAACTCATGACCTAGCACTTGGCAGACAGGTGCTTATGCCACTGAGCCAAATCCCTGGCCCCTTATTTAGGTTTTTCTTTTTTACCTCCTAAGATAACTTGACAGACTCCCTTTTCTTGCCTTTATTTTCAGCTTACATTTTCTTAACCACACTTGAAAAGCATGGAAGTTGTGTTGAAATTTGATCAAGTCTGAGTTATAATGGAGAGGATGTAACTACTTGGTATGTTTCTCCTTGAATTAGGGCCTTGAAAAAGCAAAATTTTAGGAATTTAGTGTGATGTTTTCTAAAGACATACTATACAGCTTCAAGATAATATCTTAAAAAGAAGTCTTTTACTTTAACATCGTTTTATAAGCAGTGAGTACTGCACAGTTATTTTTGTCACATGAATGGCAGAAATTATATTTCACTTTTGTTAAGAAATAACAAAAAGCCGAAGAATCTCATGTGGAAAAGCAATAATGACATCTTTCTTTGGGTGTCTTATTTTTTTTCTAAAGGATTTTAAGGAGTGAATATAGTCAGATTGTTCCTCTATTCATAGAGGTAGGAATAGATGGTACTTGGGGATTTGAGGACTCGCATGGAGGGTAGTACTTACGGACTAGTTGAGGGAAGTCAGGCTAATACATTTTTTCCCTCTGGTTTCCATCTTCATTACAATCTTGACATCCCTGTTGGGTAGGGATTCCTGTATTAGAGTAAGGAATAAGGGCCTAACTGTGATAAATGGTAGGCAGAGAAAGGGGACAATTGTTAGTATGCAAGACACATGCAGAAATCCACTGTAGGCTGACCTTAAGTTTCTTATTTGAAATAATTGCTTTGGTACTTCATCTCTTTTGTAAATATGGTATTGGTAAGAAATTGTTGTAGAACTGCATTTTTCTACCAAAATAGATGCATAGGTCTATGTTAAAAGAGCTCCTTGGTTATGCAGTGTTGATGAAAATTTGGAGTGAGCAGCCTCATGGGAACTTCTACAGATACCTTGAGGTAAATAAGTCATGGAAACAATTACCAGACTTTTCTACATTTCCTTAGCTTATTGAAAATAGCAATATACTTCTGACATTATTCACAAAGGCCCATTACTTGATTTTTAGGGAAGAAGCTGTTATGATTTTTATCTTAAGTAATCTAGTAAATGAAAATATCACTTTCATTTTCTCTTTCCGTTACTTCATCACACTATTCAGTATAATCTATGCTTTATTTTAAAACAGCTAATTTGGTTAATTGTTCAGATGGCTTCCTATGTACCTTTTTCCAAATAGCTCTATCTTTTAAACTTGGTCTAAAACTATGAAGTAGCATTTTAGGCCTTAATTTCAGAAATAAATGACATTTAAAATGTCTATAGTAATTTGCATGGTTTATTTTAATCAGAAGTAATTAAACGTTGATTTCAAAAATGGTTGGATTTCATACAGTAAGATTCACTCTTAGTGTCCAGTTTAGTGAGCTTTGACAAACACATAGAGTCACATGATCACTACCACGGTCAAGATACTGAGCAGTTTTACCACCTCTAAACCTCTACTTCCCAATCTCTTTTTAGTCTTCCCTTCCCCACATTCCCAAATGGTGATGGCTATTGATCTTGGACCTTTTTTTCCTCTTTCTAGATTTCAAAACAAACTAATTAGATGGTAACAATGGTTAATACATTGTGTGTTGTTATCTTTAAATTAGTTACTCAGAGTACCAGATATCTGCATTTAATTGTCTTGGGCTATTTTTAAAGGTAGGAAATAAAGCTATTGTAGTAAGAGTATCTGAAACTTACTAAACACTCCCTATATGCAAAATGTGTGAAAAGTACTTACCATAATTCTCTGACTTGGTCTTCCTCCAGCCCCAGAAGCTGTAGGAAACCAGCGCTCAGAGAGTTCAACTGTGCATCTGAGGTACTGGGGCTGGTTGCTGTACCTCACTTGACTATGGGTGTCCACCCTCCCTCCCAAATTATACTGACCACTTAAATGTTCTGTGTAAGTAAAGGAGAGTTGATGACTTGGAAGCCCTGATTTGATCTTCTCCTTTGAATGTGAGCAATGTTGGAGGGGGGAAGAGAACCTTTACTTCTGCTGGCAGAAGAAACTGACAGATAATATAGCCAGGCAGCTGTCACATCACCTGTTATGACATTCCAGCTTCACAGTGACCAATGGTCTGACCTTGTCCAAGGTGAAGCCCCAGATCTTTCTTAATATCATTCTAGTCATTCTGGTAGCATTGTGTTGTATAGGAGAAACACTGTCTTTGTGTCAACATATGTGTTGATGCTGAGCTTCCCAGCATAAACAGCAGACAGGATTTTCATGTCTACTATATAATCAAGCAAAGTAATGAAAACATGCACATGTGTATTATATTGCTACATGGTTTAAATAAAATAGGCTCTTTGCAGGCAAAAACTGGTATGCATTTACCAGTTCTACACAGATATCAAGTACAGTGGCATTTGGTTCACGAATGCTTTGTTTGAAAACATTTTGGTTTGCAGACAGAAGTGTTGGGCAAAATTTTGTTTTTCTTTGCATTGGGTGACAAACATAAACATGGCCATTTTTTCCAGAATCTTGCAATTAATTAAATTTGTGAACTGAGGTAGCACCCAGTAACTATTTTTTGTATGGTTATTTTAAAATATATTAAAATGAATTTTTAGGAAATGTCTGTATTCTACTTTAGTCTTTCTTTTAATGGGGATAAAGATAACTGTGTTCAGTAAACTCGTGGGTATGTAATAAATATTAAATATATCAGAAAATAAGTATTGATCAGAAAATAAGTATGTTTAGATAGACAAGCGCATCCTAATGGGTCATTTAGGTTGGAAGAATCTATTGGTCGATCGGCAGCTTCACATTTTACATCATACTAATGCATTTTAGAACACATAAGATAGGGTTGAAAGATCAAGGCATAGTTGCTTGTTTTAGTCCACTCAAACAGCTCTGTCACTAGTAAGGGTTCAGGTTTTAAAAGTAATCACAGTGTATTAATTCTTATGTACTAAAATTATTTGATGCTTTTTGCTTTTCCTTTCCTCCTTTCCATCCTCTCCTTCCCCCAGTAGTAGTATTTGACTTGTATTGTTTTTCACCAAATCCATAAAGACGGCACATAGGAAATTGTTCTAGTAATTACTACTATCAGCTGCTTAAGTTATTTTCTTAGAGTACTGTCTCCTAGAATCAGTTCACTTCCTTTTAGAGTTCTGTTGCTCTGTTAGGAGTCTAAATTAGACTTTTTTATGCTTAAATTATTCATACCTTTATATTTAACAAAATAGGACAATGTTATTTGCAACAAATACAAGTGAAATATAGACACTCATACTTTCTTTTCAGACTTCATACATGCATACCCCAAAATAGATTCTTTATTTCTTATCAGTACTAAGTTTTGAGTGTCATTATTTACTCATCTTCCAGACCTCAAGATTGTTTTTATTACCTTTTTGGTCTTTCTTAGTGGGAGTCAGCTTTTTTTTTTTTTTACTGTAGGCTATAAGATTTGCACACTGCCTGACAAACTTTTCTTTACTGATAATAATGATGAATCAGGAGGGTTGTGCTTGGCATAAGAGTGTCAGTCATGGTGGGAACCCAAGTCAGAGGCATGAAAGTTTTAGTCAGATTTATTTTCCTTGTGTCAGAATAATTCCATAGCTTTCAGGTGCCTAAAGTATATAAATAATTACATTGAGCTTCACACAGTGGTGAGAATAGTTCAGCCTTCTACAATGGTGTTTGTCATGTGTATTCTATAATGGCAACTGGCCTACCTGGCCACTAGCATTTGGTTACATGGCAGGTTTAGTCAAGTAACATGTGTTCTAACTGATTCTTGGTTTGACTGTTCTCTGGAGTTGAGGGCTGCATATGGGCCACACATTGCGTATCTGGATTATTCAAGAGTTAGAATAGTGGAGGGGGAAGTAGGGGTCTGGATTTAGCTGCATGAGTTAGATTCTGGCTTTTCTTTGTCCTTTTTGTGTAACCTTGGACACAAGACTGAAGTCTGAATGCATATTTACCCCATGTCTGAAATGGGTACAATTAAACCTCCTCTTATAGCATTATTAGGATTAAGTAAAATGAGGTGTGAACAGTATGTAATATGTAATCAGCACACAGCAAGCATTATCTAGTACGTTTTCTAAAATTTAGTTTCTCTGTAGAGAAATCCTGAAATAAGTGGCTTCTTTAGTTTCATTTGAGTTATAGATCACTAGCACTGCCATGCTTGTTTGGAAATTTTGTCTTTTGAAATATGTAGAATATGCCTAGAGAAATTTCTCAGACATATTCCATAGATGCGCTCAAGAATAATTTGTTTAGATGCCTTTTTGAACTTGATTATTAATACAACTGTGTACATAGGTCAGTAATGTCACCTATCTGGCCAGAGAGTGGTGAACATCCATTTCATTGTGCCAAGTAACTATATGTTTTGATTTGCCCAGTAAAATCCAGATTTATATCTTTTGTAATGTCAAAATTATTAATAGTGCCTGTTTTCACTTTCAAGGGTGTCCTAGTTTGGACGATCAGTAATAGTATAATCTTCTTTATACAAACTTAATCACAACCTAGTCTGAAGCTCCCTGTGACTACTCTCTATACTGAAACTTAGCGTTTATGTTCATACTGATTTCGTCTTGGCTTGGAATGCCTTGTTTTTCTTCTTGTCCTTTTTAAAATATTCCTTGGTGAATCAGCCCCCTGGTTGAGTGGAGTGTTTTCTTTCCCTTCAATCACTACTCTGTCTTTACCTGCGTACTGTCCCATTTCCTTTTGCTTTATAACCAATAATGTCTTACTCATCTTGAGCTTCTGAAAATACCTAGTTTAATGTTTTTTTGGAAGGCATATATTTAGGTATTTGTTGAATAAATGTATAAATGAGTGAATAAATGGAGATGAATGACAGGTTACAAGTTTGATGATGTTATTTAGACTTTAAGTGATTTTGATTGGACCATAAAACTCAGTGGGCTGTGTACTTCAAAGGAGAAATTAATTTCATGTAAATAATTTTGAAGACAATCAAAGGGAAGGAAATACCTTCATGTGAAGTTAGATCCAGGCATTTGGTTGGTTCCAGAATTGTTCTAAAAGATGTGCTCCTTTGAAATTTTCTTTTGATTTATGTTTTGCTATCAAAGTTTTAAAAACATGGCAAGAAAGTGTTTCTGTTTGTTGAAGGACTTAATTTCTGGTATTTGCTTTCTTGTAAGTGACATGTATAAGTTTTGCTCAGTTTTTGTTTATTTTTAAGGACCTAAATTGCTTAAATTTTTTTGGGATTGTCAAGTTACTTGTTGGAAGTGCTTTAGAATTAATAATAAAAAAGAAAACACATGTGAGTTCTAGAATATATGGACTTGTGAAAGTGGGATCTTCATCCTTGATCATGTTTTGTCTTACAATGTTTGAAATTTTGCCCTTTGATATATAGTACAAGGATTGGGTGAAGATGAGATACTAAGAAATATTTTGCATTTATTGTTTCATGCATTTCTTACCAGAACCTGCAAGAGGATATTATCATTCTCTTTATAGGCAAAGAAACCTGTTTCAAAAGGTTTGAGAATTTTCAAGCAAGGTCATAGTAGAACTTATAAAAGGCAAAGCCAGCTGTTCAGCCAAGTTTGACTGTCTTGAAAGCCCATGGTTTTAACTGCTACTTATGTGCATTGTTTATTTTTTTGTGTCTTTCCTATTTTCCCAAGCCATTTAGTTTTAGAGGACTAACTTTGTTTTCTTTTTCTTTTTCTTTTTTTTTTTTGAGTCAGGGTCTTACTATGTAGTACAGACTGGCTTTCAACTCACTGTGTAGCCCAGGCTGTTCTCAAACTCCAGTGATCCTCCTGACTCAGCTTCTGGAAGGATTACAGGCATGCACCACCACACCCAGTTTGCAGTATTAATTTCTAATTAGAAGAATTTGATTTCTCGGGGCTCTATTTTGGGATAAAATCAGCATGTACCTAACTACATGAAGCCACAGCCATGATCAGATTATCCATGTTGTATAGTCCAAGTTTTTGTCTGATCCACAAAGCAAAACTTTGATCTTTCTTTTCTACCCATCTGTGATTGGAAATCTTTTTAGGGGGTTGCGTTTTCATTTTGTTTCTTTTATAGCAAAGAAGTTGATTTATATACATTTTAGGATTTTGGAAAGTAAAGAACAATTAACATTGTGTTTTTTAGATGGTTTTATTTTGATACTACTTCTGCTACGTTTTGGAATTTTAAAATAATTATAGAATATTAGAGCATGATAATACTTAAAGTATATTAACATAAAGTCAATAGTAGTCAAGGATCTTCTTGGAGTGTGCTAAATATACTGAGTTGGTAAAGCAGCTGGGTTTAAAAGTGATTAATAATGTAGATTCATGGGATTTTCAGAACAGAAAGTGATTGTATAAAATTCTTTTGTACTTAAAGGTACACAAGGCCATAGAGATTAGTACATTTAGCTTCTAGTTATGGTTGAATTCATTTATTTGCATATTAGCATAACAGAATTGGAAAAAAATTGTTATGTAATACTGCAATACGTATTAATAGAACAAGATACGGTCTCACAGATAGCTATTTTTGTGAATTTGTTTTTTGCTATACATAGCTGCATGTGTACAAATAGCACTTATGTATGCATCTACTCTGAAAACTCTGCTTATAAATAGTAAAGATCAGGAGCTAACCAAATAAATGCTGTGGTAGGTTGACATAAGCCTTGTCTTGTGAGAGACTGATGGGTAGCAGGTGTCTACCCATCTCTAGATTAAAAATGCCCAGGAAGGAGCAGGCTGTTTCTATGAGCATTGCTGATGAAGCCTCTGTTGCTTTTGACCAATTAGTGTGGCCACAGAGGGATAAGTGACCTGGTTTACAGTTACCATTAGAATCACAAGCTGTATGACTCTCCCCATATGGTTTCCTGCTACCTTTTATTTTTTGTCTCCTTATAAACTCTGGTATCCTGGGGAGGACAGTAGATATAATTTTCAAAATTGTTATATAGTTTCATGTTTATTCTTGAAGAAAATAAAGTAAATGACTTATGTTTATATCTACTCATCCTACCAGCTTATATTAAATGCCAACAGAATTAACCAGATGTTTTTATTATAAATCTAATAACATACCTGATGAGTATCAATTTTAAGGATGTATTTATCTTTTGAGTAGGTAATGGTTTGTTGAATGGCACCTGTATGTTCTTTCAAGGCTTTCTGGTTTATATATATTTCCATAAATAATTTTGTGTACATTAAAAATACTGTTAGAAAAAGAATTGAAATATGTTCCTCTTTAATAGATCCTGTCATGCAGTTTTCTAACTAGTTAGATCAACTTAAGTAACCATCAAGTTATGTGAGTTTCAGTTGCTATAAATGCACATATTTGGTGTTTTCAGATGTGTTTTTTATTGTAATCAATTGCAGTGGCTCTTGACGGTACCTAACAGGCTTCTGAGTTGAATTTTCCTGATAACTAATGATATTGAGCACCTTTGTGTATATTTCATAACCATGTAAATATTGTCTTGTAGAAATGCCTGTTCAAGTCTTTTTCTCACTTAGAGAAGTTTTTTAAAAATTGATTTGAATGACTCCTTTATATTTTCTAGATAATGTCTTTTGGGTGTTATGACTATGAAAATGTGTAGTGGTACCACTCTTAAAGAGTACTTTTTAATGAGTAACTGTTTCTAATTTTAGTGAAAACCATTCTATCAGTATTTCCCTTTATGGTTATTATTTTTGGGTCGTGTTTAAGAAATTTCTACTTAAGATCATGAAATACTCATTTATTAGTTTTAATGATTACATTCAGATCTACAGTGTATCTGCATTTTATTTTTGTGTACAGCCTGAGATAGGAGTCAAGATTTTATTTCTATATAGATATTTGATCAATTAATTCAGCACCATTTAATTGAAAATATCTTCATTTTCCTACTGTACTATAGCAGCCCTTTGTTATAAATCAAGTGACTAGATATGTGTGTGTTTGTTTTGGTTGTCTGTCTTGTTACATCTATTTGCCTATCCTGTGTTCATACTACAGTTCTTTCTTCTACTAGATGTATGCCAAACAGAAATTATTCTAGATGTACATTGAAAGACAGGCACAGACTGCTTACAGCATTACTTACTGTAACAGTCCCAAGTTGGAAACAGCAACCCAGCTTATAAAATAGCCCATTGTATAGAGAAAGTCTCTGAGAAAAAGAAGAAAAGAAAAAAAAAAAGGAAGCAAAGGAGGGAAGGATCTAGGAAGGAAACACAGAAAGGAGGCAGAAAAAAGAAGAAAAAGAAGTAAAGAAAGCAAAGTGGGTAGGTGACTATTATGTGTACCACTGAAGACCTTTAAGCATAATGTTGAGAGAAAGACACTTTACACAAAAGAGTATATATTTTAAATTCACTTATGTAAAGTTTAAAAGCAGGCAAACTGATTTGGGTGATAGAAGTCCAAGCAGTGGTTATATTGGGGACTAATGACTGAAAAGGGGGAACAGAGGAGCCTTATGGGTGCCTGTAGTGCTTGGTTTCGGGATCTGAATTGCAAGCATGAATTTGTTTTGTAAAAGTCTACCAAACTGTACACTTTTGATTTTTCTGGAGATATAGGTGCTTTGGCAAATACGTTGACTTAAACAGTTAAATTACGGACATTAATCAAACTCAGGTACTTACCAGTTACTCCTTCCCGAACTATTCAGGGCAAACAAAACTTTTTACAGCGTGCTGCTGCCTGCAGGTCAGCATGTGGAAGGTGCTGGTCTGTGGCGAGACTGCGTGACAGCGCAGATGTGGAGGGAGGCAAAGGTGCCTGCTGGCAGAACGTGAACACAGGACCTTTCCTGGGGCTTTCTGAGGACGTGGAAGGAGCTGGGCCTGGGTGGAGGTTTGGCAATTAATCATTGTCTTTGGACACTGTCATTGTAATTGCTTGGAGGTTTATTTTTTAATTTTTTTAAAAAATGGTATGTTTAGTATAGTTCTGAGCATTCTGATCCTTTCAAGTGTGCTCAAAGTCTTAATATTCAAAAATATGTTGCTTATACAGAAATTTTGCCAAGTTCTCTAGGCCTGTGGACAAAAGTGAGAGTTGTTTGATTACTACCGAATGGCAATATTTCTTGGATCTCATGTGGTCAGCAGACTTTTAGTTAGTTCTCTCTGCATATTTTGTCCCATCTAAATACTCTTTCAGGTAGGGAAGCAGGGAAGGAAGGAAGATGTGACATTCAGCTGAGTCATTTCAGGACAAAATTGAATTACTTGTATTCTAAAATATACTAATGTGCAGATACCACCCTGATCCATTAAATCAGCCCCCCTCCCAAAGCTGCTAAGGAGATTTCAGAGGGTACCAAGCGTTAAGAACAGCTCTGAAGTCTTTTTGCATGTGTTGGGGTCCTTGAGCACTCCTGTTAAACTCTGTTAGGTATGAGAGAACAAACAGCTTCAGGCCAGCTGTAAGACAATTGGTGATCCCTAAGCTAAGGGATGGAAGTGTAGAGGGCAGGGTTAAATTTTAAGTTGCTATTGAGTTTTCCTTTCAAAGGGTACAGCTGCCCTTTTCTTGAGGTATACAAAATACCAATGAAGGGCAACAATTAACTTAGTCAAATGTGAATAAACAGATTTTATATGTGAAAGATGATCATCTGCCCTCTGTGTTAATTATTGTGCCAATCAGATGTACTTTTTGATCTAGGTGAAAGTAAAAATGTATATTGTGTCAATTACTAAATAAGACTGTGGTTAGTTATTGGGACCATACTCTGCTTGGTCTCTCCTTGGGCTCTTTTCCATCCCTCAGAAGAAGGAAGCTTCCTGTATACCCATTACATTCTGTGGCATGGAAGAAGCACCTTCCCAGGAGGAGTAGTTTTTAAAAAGAACTAATTTGGCAAGGGCCAAGTACTATTTCTAGAAAGACGCTTTTGGATATTTCAAGGTTTGTAGGAACAAGTCCTTACTTTTTCTTTAACTACCTTATCTTGTGCTCAAATGGCACATTTTACGTGTAATACAAATGCTGTTTACCCAGCGATTATATGTTGACACTTGCCAAACAGGTGTCTGTTGGAAACAGGTGTCTGTTGGAAAAAGTGGTTTATACTGGGAGAGAGAAATCCAGTCTAGTGATGCTCTAGCACCCCTCGTTGGAGAGGATTGACAGGCTTGGTATATCATGACCTTTGGAGTTAGTATGTGCTTCCTGAAAACTAGAGCATTTTCCTCTTGCCACACAGACCCTTGAGAAAAAAACGAACACTGAGCTGCCAAATCATCTATGAAATTATTTCCTTAGCTGCAAAGCAATAACATGTTTATAGCCTTAGTTACATGATATACATTCTTTTGATCCTCAGCTTGACTATACAGTTAAGATTAATATTATTCTTGTTTTATTTTTTTCCATATTAGCATGAGTAAATCTGCTAGCAGAGCAGCTTATGTTCATCACTTTTTTGAGCAGAAACCAAGGAAGAAAAGTGTCTGGTAGGAAGGCTGAGTTTGGGGGACTCTGTGTAGAGGCCGGAGGGACACCTGCTGTTTGACAGCTACGAAAGTGTTCTGGGGCTGTCTCGATCTTGATAGTGACTTGCTTGTTAATATATACACCTTTAACAGGTAGTTTTGTTTACTTATTTCTAAATGGGAGCATGGTAGCACTGGACTTGAACATTCTTTGGAAGGAAGTAGGTAAGTTTTTTGTGAAAATTCAGAACTCTGTAGTATTTACCAAGTGAAGAGTCAGAGTCAGCCTCCTTTCCTTTCACATTGTTGCCAGGTTTTCATTTCTGTCTTTGTTGTTAGGGAAGAAGCTATTGCTGAAAGTATTTTTTAAAATTAAGTCTTTTTTTCCCCAAAGAATATCTGCCATTTATGAATGTGAGCAAGAGGGTGAAACAAGACGAGAGAAAGAGGACATATAGAAAGAGGACACAAGTGCTCTGCTGGCCTGCTCACTAAGTAGTCCATGAGCGGAGTCTTCTCTTCATCATCACCAGCTGCCAAATACGCAAGGTAGAAACAAGGAGGAGGGTAACTTAGATGTCACCAAAGTAACAGACTGTGAGAAAGCTCTTGCCCTCAGGACAACTCTCAGGCCTGCCATTCCTGGGGACATCAGGGACCACTGGATTCATAAATTCTACTCCAAAAAAGTGCTTCCAGGCTTTCCCATACCAGGCCACATGTAGAAAATGATATAACTGTATAGCTAAGTTGAGGCGATTACTTAGGGCCAGCGACCCATCCAGTCATGGTACTGTAGGGGTGAGCATGTTTACATGGATCTCATATCTCAGCAGGCCTGCAGTTAGTTCCCTGCTACTGCAGGGGCATGTTTGATGGACAGCTCTGTTAAGGGGAAAAAAACCAAGAAAAAGGAAAGGAGCTCTGGGGTGTTCTGGAACTGTCAGTGCTGGGGTGCTTTTCATGCAGTGACTCCGGGAGCTAAGTCTTTTAGCTTGAAGCTGGACCTCTAGACGTGCTGTGAGCTGTGGCCAGTGCGGAAATGATAGCAGTAAGCAGGTTGGCCTGATGTGGATGTGAGACTTGAACAGACAGGAGCAACCCAAGAGAGAGCAGAATAGTTAACCATCCTCTCACATGAGGGCTTGTTTTATATGTGGCAGGGACTAGTAGTCTAGCTTTAGGCTTTTTGCTGTATCTGAAGAGAACAGACCTCTGAGGTCTTAAAAACAACAAAAGAGTGTTATGTATGCAAGGAGACTGAACTTTCTGCATTTCTGTGCAGAGGGTCTCAAACCACAGACCTAGACATCAGTCCTGGTGACTGGGGAGCTCCATGTTAAGGGGTGTACCTCTGCTGGGCTAAAGCGTTAAATCTATTCTCTTTGTTGTAAAAATTGTGTGAAATTCTTATCTGCAAGATTTTTAATATGTCTTTTGGGTACCTGAGCAAGTGCTTTTTGCGTAACTGATGTGTTAAGTGAAACTTGTATAGACTTTGGGAGGGTCAGTTTGTCTGAATGATGGCATTTCTGCCATGCCATTGTTGATTAGATTCTTTGCATCAGTAAGATCTGTGCTGTATTTGTCAGTTTGCTAATAAAACCATTAACTACTCAGTCTGCCACCAAAACTTTTTTGGTAGTCACATTTAATTTTTCTACATCTCTTAATCTATAATTCAGTATTCCTAGGTTCCTCTTAGTTGAATATCATATTTTGGTTTGATATTTTTTATTTCCGTTCTCTCTGGCTTAAGGTTTACTTATCATTTCTAGTAAAAGCACATAACTACAGGCTCTGTGCGTTCTCCCCTAGTCCATCATTTTTATTAATTTTCAGCACTGTAAACTGGTTGGTTGGCGTAATTGCTATAGTTACTACACTCATCTCAGAGTCTTGAAAATCTTCATCTCAGAGTCTTGAAAGATTCTGTTACTGAGATAGCAGTGACCATGATACTAGAGAAAATAATCATTTTCTGACACAGAAATTTAGAGAAGAATTCAGGAATTCTGTTAAGGGAATTAGAATAATTTAAACAGTTCTGTGTGCTTAATATTTTTAGTGACCTTGAAAAGTCAGTAAAAATTTTAATAGATGAAATTATAAAGTATAGTTTCTCATACAGAATATCAAATTTAGAAGACAGATAATCTGCACTTTACGTTTACATATACTTTAATTTCTAAGAAAAACAGTTAACTTTATATTTTACCATATTCTCCACAAATCAAAATAAAGCCTGATGTTGATTTGTTCATTCCATAAAGATGATTATCCTATCTGGGAGCAAAACGTTGAGAATCTAAAGTGGCAGTTACAATACTTTATAATCAAAAAAATCTAGAAAGTTCATTTGTGTGCTAAGTATACGTAGTTCTTTCATCTCTACGAGCCACTTGTAACATCATGCTGTCACAGTGATCCTGTGGTCACCACAGTATTGGTGACTCCCACTTTAGAGGTGAAAATTTTGAGGTGTATGCCTACAGAATTATACCTGGTTATGCAAGTTTTCAATAGGGCTGCTCGTGCCAACCATGACTTTTGTGTATCAAAAGGTGGCATTTCATACCTCATCTGCTTGAAACATACAAAAATAGAAACCAAGTGTCATAAAAAAGGTAATCTTAAGGCAACACCCATTTGAGGTAGTGAACTCTTTGGCTGTTTGAAAAACCAAAAAGTTGTTTTTCTGCTGTAAAAGGAACTAAAGTTTAACGCCTTGGTCATGTGCCCCTAGCCCACCGTTATTTAGAGAAATTAACTGCTCCACTGCCTGATCTGATAAGGCAGAGCATCTATATGTGCTTGAAGTTTAAAGCATTCCATCTTTGCACCAAATTTATTTAGGTGCACACCTGTTTGCTCCAAGAGGGTGATAGTATGTTGCAGGTCACTCTGGAAGCCACCTGCTGCTGTAAGAGCTGTGTGAAAGGTGCTGCTCCTGGGTGACTGAAGACTCTTCACAATGCGGGAGGTTCATGCTGGGGCAGTTCATACAGCTGTAGGACCCAGGGTAGAGCTGCTGCTGATCAGGCCAAGATAGTAGGCCGCCCTCTTATCAGCAGAGAGAAGGGCTTTGCTCTGCATACAGTTCATACTTGGGCAGTGTCTGCCTCCACAAATGGGTGACTTCTGGCCAGGAAGTAGACAGAAATCCACCCTGTCACTTTCCTTGCCATCCTTAGTGTGTGATCTTAGCTTTTGCTTTTGAAAAATCCTCGAGCCTTTACCTGAGACTTGTAGAGTCATCCTCCTGTTATGGTGTTGGGCTGCCTCTTACCCCTCTTGTCCTTGTACTGTGAATGCCATCCTCTCCACTTGTCTTAGTTACTTTTTACTCATCGCTGAGACAAAATAAATACCTGATGCCCAAAGTTGGGAAAGGAAAGGTTTATTTCTTACAGTTTTTGGAGGTTTCAGTCCATACTCAGTTGGCTCCAAGGCAGGGTGGCATGGCGGGGCCGCAGTTCATGGTGGCTGCAAACCGTAAGCGGGAACCGGCAAGAGAGATAGACACACCTTCTTCCTGCCATTACATCACATCCTGGCTCCACTCCCTAGGAGGGTGTAGCACTGACACCACCAATCCAAGCACTAGACAATGAACCAATCACAAATGCACAATGCAAATACATGAGGCCTGGGGGCCACCGACATAAACCATGACATTCCACCCCTGGCCCCCAAAGACTCATGTACAACCTTTGTACAAAAGATATTTAGTCCATCTCCAAGAGTTGCCAAAGTCCTAACATTTTCAGGGTTGCTGAGAAGTCCAAGTCCCAAGTCTCCTCCAATAGCTATGGCAAACTCTTAACTGTAACCCCCTGTACAAGTGAAGCAAGGTTAAACATTTCTGAAATGCAAAGGCACAAAATAAACATTACCATTCCAAAAGTTACAAAAGGAGGAATATAAAGCATTGGGAACAAAGCAATTCGAACATCCAGCAGGGTGAACATTAAGTCCTAGAGTTCCATGCTCAGCATTTGAAGCAATCTGGTTGCAAGCTCCAAAAGGCTTGGGTGATTCCATCCCCTTGGCACGTCCAGGGATTTCAGCTCCTGCAGCTTCTCTCTTAAGCCCCCTTTGCTCAGTTTTTTCAGCTTTCCTTGGATGATCCACGTTCTTGGCTTTTCCAAACTTCTGGGGTCTCCACTGCACCTTTGGCTTCACCCTTACATCTTTACATATTGCCCTCTCAGGGGCACACTGCTTGGCCTCCTAGGCCCTTTGCAATCGAGGTGGAAGCCTTCTTACCCTCAGAATTTGTGCATTTCTTTGCCCCTAAAATCAGCACTATGTGGATGCTGCCAAGGCTTGCTGCCAGCTGGAGCAGTAGCCAGGCTTTTCTCTCTCTTGGCTGTAAGGGTTGATTGTTTAGATTGCTGGGCTCTGTTTACCTGATTGTGAAGAAAAGCTTTTCTATGTTGCCGCCATTCTGGAACCTCATGTGGCTGCCGCCATTCTGGAACCTCATGTGACCTCCCGTGCCATTCTGGAGCATGGTGCTCTGAAGCTTTCTCATCTGAGAAAATTCTTTCACCTTTGCAGTTTTGGGGCTGCAAAGGGTGGAGACCCACTGCTTCCTGGGATGCCTGGTGGCCATCTTTCTTATCTCTCTGTTTCTTCTCAGCAATCAAAGTCTCAGCACTATCTTTACAATCCACAGCTTTACTGGAGTTTTCCCTCTGGCCAAACTCACAGTGTTTTAAATTATCCTGCTGGGCTCTTTGCTCTTGATTTGCAACATAGATCTGGCTAAAAGCCCCCACCAATAGCCATGCCACAGCCTCAACATTTGACTGCCTTGAAATTTCCTTTGCCAGATTAATCAGTCCATTACCCTTAATCTCAGTCTCAGGCAAAGTCTCTGGGCATGAGCAAAATGCAGACAAAATTTCTGCCAAGCCATTACACACATGATAGGGAGTCCAACAACCAATGCAGTCCTTCTTCCCAGCAGAAACCTCCCAAGCCTGGTCTTTACCATCAGGCTTTCTAGCCTTCTGGTCTCCTGAGCTCTGACCAGAATCTCCTCTACAGAACAACCTAAGTTGCTCCAGCTCTGTACATCCAGGCGACATGTCTGAACCTTTCCAAACTCTGCCCACAAGCCATTTCCAAAGCCTCTTGAAAAACATGGTAAGGTATAGTCACAGCAATGACCCCACTCCTCGGTACCAAATTCTGTCTTAGTTACTTTTTACTCATCGCTGAGACAAAATACCTGATTCCCAAAGTTGGGAAAGGAAAGGTTTATTTCTTATAGTTTTTGGAGGTTTCAGTCCACACTCAGTTGGCTCCAAGGCAGGGTGGCATGGCGGGGCCGCAGTTCATGGCGGCTGCAAACTGCAAGCGGGAACCAGCAAGAGAGAGACACACCTTCTTTCTGCCATTACATCACATCCTGGCTCCACTCCCTAGGAGGGTGTAGCACTGACACCACCAATCCAAGCACTAGACAATGAACCAGTCACAAATGTACAATGCAAATACATGAGGCCTGGGGGCCACCGACATAAACCATGGCACCACTCTTTTATATCTTTTACTTTCTCCACCCGTTTGTGTCCCTCATCAGTATATAAACATGCTTAGGTTCTTAAAAACCTAAGAAGGACAGCACAAACTTTCAGCTCTCTCAATTTTGCTCCGCATGTTCTCTCCATTTGCGGCTGTATCTTGAAAGCGGAGCTGTAAGCTCCTTCATCTCCTTTCCTTCCTTTTTTCTTTACCCTCTCCCTCTAGTGGATATCATCAAAGCTCTCTTGCCACAGTTAATAGGCCACCTTCTCCATTCTGTGCCTGATCCTTGATAGCCTTTCCATAGTCATGGCTGTATTAACCACGAATCCTTGATGATTTTTAAGTTGATGTCTCCTACTCAGATTTACTTTCACTGCCCGAGGTACAGGTGTCTACTCAGAGTCTCTTCTCACATGTCACCTGAACACTGCCACATGTTCAAATCCAGCCTTTTATCCTCATCCCACCTCCTAGCCAGTCTTTTTTTGGAGTTAGTTTTGCAGCTGGCTTTCTCCTTTCTTTGTGACCTTTGCATTGATCTGTATGAAAGAGTATTCTTTAAGAGGAGTGACAAGCTCTTATTTTGTAAGAAAAACTTACATATTTATCTTTTTAAAGTGTATGATCAGTTCTGATATGTGCTGCTTGCTGCCTCGGGGTAATGCTATTGGGAGGTGAGGTAACCTTTAAGAGATGGGAGCCTGTGGGGGATACTGAGGTCGTGGAGGCTGTGCCTCTGAAGGGCATTGTGGGCTCAGCCTCTTCTCCCTTTTTTACTCCCTTGAAATGAGCAGTTTGCTCTGTTAGGGTGCACACCCTGCCACTGCCATTCAAGTATGGCCACCAAAATGCAAAGCGTTGGATCCTCCTGATCTTGAATGGGAACCTCCAGAAATAAGAGCAGAATAAACTTTAGTTATCTCAGGTGTTTTGTTTTAGTGAAGAGCTGACTAATATACTGTTATTTAAATTAAACAAGTCAATGATTTCTATAGTGAGCATATGGGGTGAATTAAGTTAGTGTAACTTTCAGTCTAAAATGATTTGAAAGGAATCAAACAAATATCTGGGTGCTGATGTCCTCTACCCTCAATCTCCATTAATCGCTGAGGGGCTCTTATAATCATTTTCATGTATTGATTGACTTAAGATTACAAAGCAAAATTTAATTGGGACCTAGCTCAGTAACATCTATTTATGTGGAAGGTGTTATAAGTTAGTGTTTTCATGCCAGAGAGGGACACTTGAGCATTTGAAAAGGAGTAGTCCCAAGAATTTATTTTCTTTTAAGGTTCTTTTTTAAGTTACATCTTTAAACTGAGGCAGCAGTTCTTATCTTGGGACCTGTGAATTATAGCCCCCTTTACCCCCATTGACTTTTTTCTTATTACTTTGAAATTTACTTCTTAGAAAAAATTATCTTTTATGCCAAAGAAGTTACTAAGCCTTTTTGCTGTAGGTGTTAGGTGGAACACAGTAACATGCGTGGTCTGGAAGTCAACATTGGGAATGCACCTTCATTTTGTGATCTAGTTTAGTTTTCCTTTAATAAGCCTTGAGGCAGGCCTGCCCTACTATATGATTACAGATATCTGTCTCTTCTTATATTGGAAAAGTGCTAAGAAAGAAAATTACACTGGACTCTCTGCTCTTTAATTTTTACTTTTTATTGTTGAATATGATGAGACACAACGCTTCCTTGGTGTTTTTGTTTTTGTTTTATGGCGGTAACGGGGATTGAACCCAAGGCCTTTGCGCTGGGTTACGTCCTCAGCTGTTTTGGTTTTTGATACAGGGTCTTGCTAAATTGTCCAGTCTAGGCTTGAACTTGCTATCCTCCTGCCTCTTCACCCTCTCAACGCTGGGATTACAGACATGCACCACCACACTTGGCTCCCTGCGCTGGTTTTACAGAAGAGTCCTTGCCAGTGAATGAGTAGTAGTTCATTGCCTACCTGCAGGAGCCATTCAGCAAGATTGTTCTGTGAACCGGTGGGAGAAGGTACACCCAGTCAGAGAGACCCTGTGACGCTTTATTTCTGGGAAATGATCAGATTGAGTTTGTGGCTTGAATGTAGAAGGAAAGATTTAAGGCAGTGTATCCAACATGACATAATGCACTCAAGATTGCTGATATTTCTCTAGTACTCTTAAGCTGTTTTGCTAGGACAGGTCTCTTCAGGCTGCACCTGCATGACCCAAATAGGTGTTCTTCATCATAACCAGTTGGTAGTTTTCACCTTTTATGTGCATGCGACGAGCATCAAAGAAATGTCTATTGTGCTCTTTTTTGGGAGAGTTCTGTGTCCGCAGACACCTGTAAGCTGTAGAACTGTGATGGCTGAAAAACACTTATTCTGTGAAAGAGGTAGCACCTAGATATGGGGCAGCTAAGCTGGCTTTGCATGAAAGAGTCCCTTTATCCTGGACACTTGCACTGTCTAAGTTCCCGCTCAGTTTTCTCAAGCCTGCTGGATAAGCTTATTCGTTAGCTTTATGTCTTTCTGATGAAGACTTTTATTTATTTTAAGTCTTACCATCATTACTATAGATGCTGGAAAACTAGCAGTGCTTTTGCCCTGGTCCTATCCTGAAGCAGAGCACCTACTGACAAGCCAGGAGGGGTGCTACCTTGGCAGTCTTGTTGCAACCAGAAGCCTGTAGATTCCGGGAAAGACTGTTGAACACTTTAGAAGGTTATTTTGGTTCTGACAGCTGCCATTGAAATTCAAATTGAATCTTCTCCTTCATGACACAGAGACAGTATGGTGCGATCCTAGCCACAGAAGGCCCTAGCGTATGTGGGTGTAGGTAGTGATGCAAGAGACTGTAACCAGAAGTTTGGGGGATTTTCACACCTTCACACATGTTGTCCTAGCCTACCCAAGAGATCTGTGACTCCCCACTTAGTACCACCAACCTCTCTTTTGTCATTGAAATAAAAACTAGAAGTCAAAGACCAGGCCCCAAATTCAACTTCTATATTAAAACCAAGTAATAGGCTTCTATGGAAATTTCTTTTTTTGTTTAAAGTGCACTTTCTCTTTTATCTGCACAATTTTGATTTATTGTATCTGAGAAACAGCCAGTTTATTACAGATTTGAAAGAATTCTATGTGAAGGAGATGAATTTTCAACTACGAAGTAGTATGCTAAAAAAGTTACTTTTGTACAAAACTTTGGTGTGTGTGTATATTTCTGAAAAGTTTTCATTTGAAGTTCAGAGGACTCTAAGTCCAAACAAACAATTGATTCAAGTAAGTTTCTGTGGTTGTGGCAGCTCCAGCTCAGTATTTAAGCCTCTTTTGAGTATCAGCAGCATGCGGGGAGCCTCTTGGTTCTGCACCTGTGTCTTTAGAGAGATTGGAGGAAGGTGAGATGGGTAGGGGCCCTACAAATGGAGGGGTGAACGGATGGATGCCCATAACTCACCAGGTTCAGCCAGATTACCACTAGCTATTAGTCTGGTGAGAATAATCCGATCCACCTAGAAAAGCTTCTGAGATAAGCAGGACTTCATATGTAGCAGGGCTGCATAATGACTTTCATAAACCTATGCCTTTTTCTTTTTGTGAATCCTTTCTTAAATTACATCATTTGGCATAAAGTCACATCTATTACTGTTACATATTAAAACACTGTATTTACTGTAAAGTTCCATTTTTCTTCTTCTAATTTGAAAAGGAATTAAACAATTTTCATTGACTCTTAAAAATATTGTGGACTTTCACTTAGCATTGTGCCAGCTGTGCTGATGTTTAGGTAGGCCCTGATGTGTGCAAGCCATCCTTTGATTTTTGTTCGAAAATGTATGGGGAATATGTGAAATGTATATATGAGTGTGTACCTTTTACTTCTGTATTTTCAAATAAAGTTGGGAGATGTCATTAAGCTACTGGGAATTTAAATTTAAGAGAGATAATTTTGTAGTCAGTAGCATGTAACTTTTATCTTCAATTTAGATGTATTCTTTATGCCAATACATTAATTTTCAAAATTTTAATTATATTTAATTTTGTAAAGTTAAAATTCATTGTATTAGCTTCAGTTATGACTAGTTGATAAAGTTTGAGATTTACTCTTCTGAGTACATTTCCAATGGCAAATATTTTAAGTATTTTGTAGTTTACTTTATGAATATGCATTTTTTACACAAAATTATTTTCTAAAATAAATTAGCTTCATGTAAGAACTTATGTGTGTCTCTTCTTGATTCAGAGATGATTTCTATGAATTCTTTAAGTAAAAATTATTTTAACAGGTAGACCATAATTTGTGACTAGGAAATTTCAGAGTGGCCAGGAAAAGGATGCTAAGAATAGACTCTGTTTATTTACTCTGCTCCACCCAGTCTAAAACATAGCCTTATGGTTGCAAACATTGGGAAAGCCAGTAGTGATTAGCAAAGTGGTCCCCCCCTCCACCTTCACACACCCCCACATCCTAAACCTCTACACCCTTGCCCCCAACTGCAGAGTTGAAGAGATCATTCTTACAGTCTGTGATCTTGTTTCCTTTCTTTAGCAACTTAGATAAATTATCTTTGTAAGCTGTTATCTGAGCAGGAGTTTGACTACACTATTTTAGTTTTCAATTCTTACCATCTTTTTACTTTGATCTTTAAGCTTTATCTCATGGTAAGAAGGCTGGATATTGTGGATTTTACTAATAATTATACTCCCCAATACTTGTCAGTTTATAATTTTCAGTTTTCCTGCATTTTTCATGATAGTCTAAAAAATGGCTGCTAATTAGTTTATGTTTTAGAAAAAGAGTGTGAGTTATGAGTTTAGTGATTGGATAGGCCTGTCATCTAAGAAAGATGTGACTTTCACAGGAGTGAATATTAATGGGACAGACCTGTCATTCCTGAGGATCCTGGAGAGGAGGTGCACAGCTCATGCAAAGTCGTGACCACCAGAAAGGTGGCCCATCGATACCAGTTATGAGTCATCTGTGTATTTTATTAAGTGGGACCTGTGGCACACATATTACTTGTTTTTCTTTTAATACAAAAGAGGGTAATGTATGAGTTGCTTTTTCTAAACTAAAACCTCACTATTTGGGTTTAATTGCACTGTTGGCACTTTATGTTAAAGAAGTGAGTTTGGACTTGCAGTTTGGGCACTCACCTCTTGAAAGCTTTGCCATCACTGGATTAGAAAATCGACAAACTCCAGCTCCACAGGACACTGCTTTGGAAAGAAGAGCTCAGTGCTTATGCGTTCAAGTCAGCTGGTCTGGGTGTGAATCCAAGCCAGGCCTCATCTACTTAGTTTCCTTGTCTTTAAATAGGTGTCATCATGAAATTGACTTTATTGAGCTTTTGTGAATTAATTGAGGCTGTGCCTGTAAAGCACAGCTTTCAGTTAGTGTTTTTTTTTGTTTTGTTTTGTTTTGTTTTTTGTTTTTTGTTTTTTTTGTGTGTGGCGGAGGCGGGGGAATTAATTTACAGAACAGTAAAAGCTTAAATTTATTTCAGGAGTCATAACCTGAGGTAGAATTTGATCGAGACACCTACCTTCATAATCACTACATTAAAGAAATGAGTATTAATTTGTTTTATTGTATTTCAGTTCATTTTATTTCAGTACAGATTTAATGAATCTTCACTATATTTTTATTCTGATTTCTATTTGTTTCAGTATTTTATTCCAAATTACATTTAAGAAATATAAGTAAATATTTAATATTGTGGGCTGATTTGGCACTCTCAGATTGTTATTCCTATGGTATGTTTGATTCTCTTCCCTTTTTGGTATTCTCTCCCTTTTTAAACTATGGAAAATAAGTGACACAAATGGAGAGAACAGTGTAGCAAAGCTATGTATACTCATCGCTCAGCTTCAGCAATTTTCAGGTCATGCAATCTTTTGTCCTCTGTACTCCTACCCACTTACCCTCATCCTGTGTTATTTTAAAGCAAATTTCAAGCAATGTTATCCATAAATATATTTATACATGTGCCAATATCGTTTTATCTAAAATTAACAGCAGTTCCTAAATATCATCAAATATCCAGTCAATTTAAAATGAGTTTTAAATTATCTTTAAAAGTCTTAGCTTTAAAAGATTAAAGTTTATTTAATTTAGGATCCAGAGAAGGTCCCATACATTTCAGCTGGTTGCTGTGTCTCTTACACGCCTTTTGAGCTACTTGGGTATCAGTCACTGCCTGTGGGGAGGAGGATATAAGATCCCTGGGTTAGTTGAAAGCTCTTACTAGCCAACACTCAGGGCAGGTTGAGATTTGGGCAGGGCAGCATTATTGCTGTGGGAGTCGGATGGGAAACTTGCAGGCAGAGGGAATAGAGTGAGCAAAGACCCTTCCTGGCACAGAGCAGCATGGGTCGTGCCTTGTTTGGGGGAGGAAACCTTAGGGGAGAATGTTGAGGCTACGTCCCATGTGGTGGTTTATTATATGTTTGATGCTGGCTTTAAAAATAGTTTATTTATGTAAAGGTGACATTAATAAAAGTGATGGTAGCACAAACTATAGGAATGATATAGGAATGATATATCAACTTACATTTGTTTTCTGATAGTATCTGATTTGGAAAATTATGGTAATGTGTGTGAAACACTGTAGCATCTGAAGTTTACTAGATATTTGAATAAAGTATGTGTCAACTAGTTTTCTGTTTATCATTTTATTATCAGGGTAGCGTTAGTATATGATGACATCCCAAGGGAAGGCCATAGTGTTCACCAGGTCCCGGGGTAATATATGAAGGCTTGTACTCTCTGCTTGCTGTACTTGGAGTAAGAGTAGAAATACTTTTCTAATTCTAGAGATCAGTACTTCAGCCTTTTATTCCTAATACATTTAAAACACTTGAAGAATTGTTATAATTAGTTGATGTTCTTGGGATGAGTTTTTTGTGTGATAGCTTAAAATATATACCTCAGTGTACAGAGCTTTGCTGTTTCTTGATGGCTCAGGCCTGGTGTTGAATTCTAGCTCTGTCACTTACTGTTTGTTAGGGAAGTGACATAAGTTCCTGTAGCTTCCCTATCTATGAAAAAGGGATGAGTTACAGTGTTCTTCAGAGTACTGCTGTGCTGACCAGATGAGAACGAGTACAGGTATATTGCAGTATAGTATAGGATTTGGCATACCAAAGCACTCAGTGGCTTTAGATATCATTATTTGTGCTTTTACTGATAATGTTTTCATGTTTATTAAATATTCCTGAACATCATTGATTTAAAGTGCTCTGAGCAGACTGTGACTAATGAAGAAAAATTAGGAAATGTTATGCGTCCTGGGCTTGAAATCTATACACTACAATTCTGATGTTCTTCTTTTATGTTCTTTAACTTTCTTTATATTCTCTAACAAATTTGATATTGCTGTGGAGTCTCCATTCCTGCTCAGCAAAGCCAAGACTGTGACAAAATGAATTCTATCTTTTCTGGTTTGAAATAGCCTATCCTAGGTTAAATGTTATTTCTTTTAGATAATTAGGAAACTCAAAGTTGAGGGTGGCTCATTTCCTCTTTAATGAATTTTCTCATGCTTTCTTTCCATCTGTAGGAGACAGAGAATTGGCCTGACTCGTTACTGTTACTGTTACAGGGCATGGCCCACTACGATTTCTACTGACCCATCAGCACCGCACCCTCAGATTCTGCCTTCCCTCCTGTTGCCCAGATGAACTAGCCTGGCTCCCCGCTTAAGCCAGTTTCTCTTCTCAACCAGACCTGTCAGCCTCACTTGCCTAATGGCTAATCTACTCAGCACTTCTCCACACCTCCCTGGATTGTTCCGTCAGCGCTCTGGCTCTGATGTTTCTTCCCTGTTCTTAGTGCCATTTCTCCTTCTGGCTCTTGCCCAAATTCTTAGTCTTACTTTGCAGCAAAAATAACTTGAGTTACCTAGGTTCACTATTTAAAATTTCTTGCTTTTGCTTTTCTTATAGCTACTCTATTTAGGTTCTTACCATCACTATTTACCAGAGCCAGGCTTGTCAAGATTGCCGGTATCCTCCAGATTCCGACATTCATCATTCAGTTCACCTCTAGGGAGCATCAGTGTGATATGGCTGATCATTACCCATCGCGGTTCTCTCACTTGGTTTTTCAGAGGTTCCTCTTCTCCCAGTTTCCCTCCTGTCTCATTCATCGACTTTCTTTCATTCTGTTTTGCTGGTTCCTCTTTTATTCCTTGACCTTGTAATGTTGCAGTGCTTCGGTCTGGCTTCCTTCCTGCCTCCCTGCCTCTCTGTCTGTCTCTTTCTCTGTCTGTCTGTCTCTGCCTCTCTTGCTGTTTTTAATGGTCTCGTCCTGTCTCAAGGCTTTAAGGGCCATCCACATGCCCACCACTTGTAAATTTGTACCTCAACCCCAACTCTCTTTGGTGGTTCATGCATGTATATCCAACTGCCTACTAATCTCTCCAGTTCTCATGTCTGAAACATACTTCTTTCCCACACCCAGCCTGCTCCACCTCTAGCCTTCCCTGTCTTAATTTGATGGCATCCTTCTAATTGTTCAGGCCTTAGAGTCATCCCTGACTCTTCTTTCCCTCAAATCTCACATTTAGTTTATCAAAAACAAGTCCTTTTGGCTTTTTCTTCATAATATATCTAGAATCTGATCCTGGTAGTATTATCCTTAACATTGGGTACACATGCAAAGAGAATTCAGAATCTCTGTCCCCAATTAGCTAATAACCTATAAACTTCACTTTTCTTATACATAGATGCAGGACTTCCAGAGTTCATGCAGTTGCAACTTGGACAGTAGGAAACCTGAGCTTTCTCCAGAGACTATTAGATTTTCCTTCTGAGCAAGTGTCATAAAAAAATGCACATTATCACTTGTTTATTGCTTTGCTTTTATAAATAGCACATGGATGCCTTGCTTCACAGGCAACCTGCCCAGTGGTTAAGTACAACAACTAAATTATTTTGTTTTTAAATATTTGTTGTTGCTTTGAATTTATGGAAATATTTTGCTTGTCAGTTTTTAAAAATAGCCATATGCCATTAAAATTGTATCAAGACTGTGATTGATCTTCAACCTTAGAATTAAAAAAAGCAGACATGGAAAGATTTATAATGATGAATTTTGGTATTGATATGTTTGGACATCTGCATCCTCATCAAAACAAAAAATGCATTTAGTTGAGTAAAATTGAAGGTCCATCTGGTATCATTTTGAAAATATTACTTGTTAGTGGTTTGACGTTTGTATAGTGACTTTATTCTCATGTACTTTATTTCACAGATTTGTGTTTGTTTCTTTCTCCCCAAACAGCACTTCATAGGTTGTATCCGTTTGCTTTACCATTTTTCTTTGAAGAGCACTGAGACCTCTTCTGTTGTACAAGGTGATGAACAACATTGCTCAAAGCGTCAAAAATAGATTTGCAGGCTTCTGACTGTGAGACCAGGTGCTCTCTCCACTGAGTTATTCTGCTTTCCTTAAGTTGTTCTGCTGTCTTTGTTTTAAAAAATGTTAACACAGCAGCTCAGAGTATAGCTAGCATGTGTGAGGCTTTAGGTTTCATCTCCAGTACAATGGAGAAAAATAAAATATGATATAACAATAAAAATGTAATAAATAAGTATCATATATAATTACTGTTGACTGCTAGATGAATCCTACTTAAATCTGTAAATAGTTCGCTTTCTAATTGAACCAGACCAGACCAGAACACATTAACCAAAAAAAAACAAGCTTCTTGAGACAGTGGTGTCCTTACCAGCTAATGGTGTTTTCGTTGTCTCTCACATCTATCCCATCATGTCTGTTTTTTTGTTTTTGTTTTTGTTTTTTGAAACAGGGTCTCACTATATAGTCCAGTCTGACCTCAAACTCATGAGGCTTTTTCTGCCTCAGCCTCCCAGGTGCTGGGGTTACCAGTATGCACCACTGCACATTATCCCATTGTTTTTGGTGCTGCTACCAGGTTTCAGCAACCACCAGGTGCTGAGACCATTATAAGAATTAACCTCTTTTTTCTCCCTCTCTCTTTTCTCCACATCTTACTTTTTCTTCTTTTTAAAAAATTTTAAATTTTCTTTTACATTTTCAACGTTAGTACTCCTAATTGGTACTACTTTACACTATTTTTCACTCAGCAGTTCTGTGCCCCTTTTACCCTGAGGCTGAAGCCTGGAGCGTCGTTCTGGTCTCCAGAATATGTACTCTGTCTGTCCTTGGTAGTCCTCCAGGGTCCTCTCCCGTTTCCTACCACCCCCTGTCCTGGTGAGACTGAGCCGTGAAGCCTGCAGCTCCACTAATTCCCTTGTCTTGTACAGTATTTGGTGCCCTATTCCAGAAACGCCTTTCTCCTCTGGTTAATTTGCAAGTCCTGCCCATCTCTGGAGGCATTTCTCTTTAGCTGGACTCCTGGTTGTAGGGGTGCCCTGTCTGGGAAGATACTCCTGTGAATTTACAAATGCTTTCACTTAGAAGTAGGATCACTGCCTTGTGTGGGATATAGTGTCAAGTTTTTCATAATCAATCTTAGATTATTGCTGGAGTTCTGTCATAAGCAAGTAAATGGATATTTTAATGCTTGATGCGTTTACTTCAAATAATGTTGGTTGTAAAGAAAACATACTTAAATGTAGTGAAAGATTTTAGGAAATGGAAAGTGACCTTGTTTTGAGAAAGGAGAATGAAATCCAATTATTGAATAGAAGTATGTAAATATATTTGTGAATATAGAGATAAAACACCTTTCCTGTAGTCATTTTTTGTATGATACTGTGTTGCTTTAAAAAAAGAAAACCTATAATCATTTAGAACAGAGTACCTGAGGTGCAGCATTTAGATGCTTATGACTTTGTGGAAGAAATAGCTCCCTATGCATTTTGTTTCTGTTATGGAAAAGTAAAGGGAGATTCCTACTTCAAATTATTAAAATACAGCCTTAGTGTAATATCTGCCATGGTGTTTTTGTTTTTAAATTGTTTTCTTCAACTCTGATATATGATAACTTGCCAGATTTCTCTGATACCAGGAACTTTTAACATCCAAAGTATGTGTTGTCATAATGTTTTCAATTTTGCAACTGTGCAGTGCCGTTCAATTGTATTTACCAGTGCTGAGCTTTTTCTTTTTTCTTGTTTAAGGTAGAACTTTTAAGGTATGCTATTGCTTATCAGAAATTGTTTTAGTGTGAGTTGGGGAAAGAAAACAGATTCAGAGAGAAAATTAAGATACTCAAACATAGACCTTAACATATTGAATAACTTTTCATTAGATTAAAGTAAATTTTATATTTGGAAAAATATGTATAATAATGAGCAGAGGAAGGAGTCAGGGAACAATATATTTTCTTAAACATTAATATCTAGAAGAAAGATGAGCATTTAAAAAGTACATTTCTTAAAATCATTCGTCTTTAAAGTTAGTAATTTGGGGGGGTGCTGGGGATTTAGCTCAGCGGCATAAAGCACATGCCTGGCAAGAGCTAGGTTGTGAGTTCAATCCCCGGTACAAAAAATAAATAAATAAAATTAGTCATTTGAATTGGATTCTCAGCTTATGAATGAAATATTAGTAATATGAAATATTATTGATATTTCTGATAGTGAAATATTACCAGTACTTTAAATTGAATTTAAAATTCAAAGTTTTTTTCTCATTCCTATCCAATTTAACTAGATTAAAAATGTGTGGGTATCTTTTTTTTTTGTATGAATTTGGTAAAATTTGGTTCTCATGAAGTTACACTGTAGTTAAAAACAAGTGCTTAGAGTCTTAATAGGATTTAGGGACCATGTGTGTTTTTAAGAATTTAAAGGTAATTTCAGAAAATATCACTTTACATTTTAAAACAATACCTTCAGTTTAGGAGAATGAAGATTTGATTTGCTTGTAAAGGTGTCTTAGTGGATTGTAGAGCAAATCAGTTAAAAGATCTTTTGTAAAGTGATAAAGAACAATGACTAAATCAAACAATGCATAACATTATGCATTCTTTTTCTGTGACATTAATGTGTTTGATTTAAGGCCTAGATTTTGCTTCAGGCTTCACTGAAATTTTCACATTGATTCTTATCTTGACTTTTTTATTTTTAAACTAAGAGATTCTGATATTATTGTATACTGATATTTTGCTAAAATCTCATTTAAACCAGAATATCTTTGCTGTTAGAGTCTTTAAAATATTCAGTATGTATTTCCTGTTGGAGTTGCTCATGTTCCATAGTTCATGGGTTTTCTTTACACTGGAAGCAGTTACTTCCCTGTGGTTTAGATCTATTCTCTTGTTGTATATATAGGATTCTTTGCTGCTCTTGTATTTTTCCTTTGAATTTTATGACTTTTTTCTCTTTTTACTCAAATGGTATTTCATTAGTATCATTAGGAAATCACTTGTTGATTTATTTTTTGTGGGGTTTTCTCTTACAAATTCATCATTTGAACAACTGGAAATCCTGATTATTTCTAAGAAGGTTATTTTGGCATTATTTATATCAGGCAAGGTCTGATGTAGGGAAAACGACGATGGCCTTCCTGTGTCTACCCATGTACTACTTAACAGCTTTGTGAAAGGAAGAGAGGAGGTGGGAGAAAAGGTTAGACTGAAAAGGAGGGCCATTACGTTTCAGAAGCTGGTAACACTATGGTATGTTCCATGAAGACAGCCCAGGCACAGCTTGCTCACAGCTCAGGAATTGATTCATGGACATCTAAATAAGTCTGCATGTTCTCAATTAATTAAATCAAAACATACTTAGTAAAGACCTATAATCTTGAAAAGCATTCTTCGTTGTGATCAAACTGAAAGTATTTTCACGTTTTGCAGATGACAGTCTAAACTGTAGAACTAGCCTTAAGAGAGGTACAGTTGACTCAATAAACCTGTCCTGCTGAGAACAGGCCTGAGGAAGGAAGAGAAACGTGGGTTAAGATTATTCAGCTTTTTAAAAGAATGGATAACCAGATATTTTCTTTTTAAGCTTGTAGTTTGTTACATATTTTGGTCAAGAAAATTTAATATTCTTTGTTGAGTGCTAGGTTTTGGTGGAACCAAAGAGTTTCTAAGCAAACCAATTCCTTTGTCTGCTGGAAGTCTTTTTTGCAGTGTTGGAAAGGAGAAATCTAAAAAGAGGCCTGCAGGGTGAAAGAATGGTCAAGGGGGAAAGCTGCCTCTTAAATTATTTCTGATGGAAAAATGTACTGTATTCGAGAGTTTGGCATTTGAACTTGTTACTATCAAAACTTGAGGGATAGCTACCTTCACAACATCCAGTATGTTAAAGAAAATAGTCTAAAAGAAGTAAATCAATACCATTCACTTAAGGAGTCAGTGGTATTGAGGCATCAAATGTTATGTGCTTTGTGAAACTGATGACACCTTCCTCAGTTTTGAGGAAAATATTAAAGTTGACGATGAATATTTGGAATTATTTTGACATCTACTACTTAAACTTAAAATGCACATGAATTAGCAATGAAATTTGAAGGATAAAAGTTGAAATACTTGATTTTTTCCCCACATTGGTATTGAAAGTTATATGGTAATTTATATCTTAGGCTTTCTTCTCTCTTTTGTGGTCATTGTTATCTGTGTGTCATCAGAGTGAAAGAATGACTTCTGCATTCTTTATTTCCTCCCCCCTTTTTCCTTGCTTGTGTTCTTTGTGTTAGGAGTCCCTTGGAGACTTACAGTTTCCTCAGTAGATTGCCTGGAAGTAACTGAAGAATGAGATAGCGATGCTATAAAGGGCTCTTCCTTCCCTGGCCCAGCCTTTTCCTGGTGCGTGACTTCTTTCTGTCCTTCACAAGCCGGATATGCATACAGCATGGTCCCATCTTGTTAAGGACATACATCCTCTGTGTACTAATGGATTTATCGTCTTTTCAATTAGAGTCATGTCTGAAGGGTCTTTTCAGTTTTTGCTCTATCTAGCTACATAGCCAATAGATGTAAGGATTTCTTCCTTTACTAGGCACAACAGTAATAGAGTTTTAATGTCCCTCCTCCCCCTTTTTGGTTATTGTTTATTTTTAGTCAAAGCATGCTCTTCCGGTTGTATAAAAACTGTGAAAACATATCTAAATTAGTGGCATAAAA
Source organism: Dolichotis patagonum (assembly GCA_004027295.1). Taxonomy (NCBI): domain Eukaryota; kingdom Metazoa; phylum Chordata; class Mammalia; order Rodentia; family Caviidae; genus Dolichotis; species Dolichotis patagonum. Next base: position 48,155 of record PVJX010001140.1, on the reverse strand, counting down.
CAATGGCTATTTTATTACGAGTGTGGATTCTGTGGGTTGGCAGTTTGGACAGGAATATTAGAGATGACTGGTCTCTACCTGGCAATGTCTGGGGCCTCATCTGAGAAAATTTGAATAGGTAGAGTGACTCAGATGCCTGGAAGAGAGGCTGGAAAGTCAACTTCCAAGGTGACTTTGCCATTTATATGTTGGCATCTCTGAGGGGATAATGGAAAGGTTGGATTCAGTGGGGAACCAGAGTGCCTATATGTGGTTCTCCAACATGATGATGCCAGGTATTTGAATGTCCCCTACTATGAGTCTCTCAAAAAACAGGCGAAGCTGCCTGGCTTTTTGTAATCTATGCTTAGAAGTCACACTGAGTCACCTCCATGGATTCTTTACTTACAAGTAAATCATTGCCCATTCCCAGTTAGAGGAGAGGAGAGTAGGACCCCACTTTTGATGAGGGAGTGGCAAGTTCACACTGAAAAAGATCATGTAGGATGGGGGGCAGTATGCTGTTCATCTTGGAAACTTACATAAAAAGGAAACTACAGTCATCTTGATTTTCAATTTCATAGCAACTGATTGCTCTTTTCTTATGTGAATCATTCAGATGTCTCATTGTTTAAAATTTAGCAATAGGCAGAAAAAATAATTGGATGAGCGCTTGAATAGTCTACTCTTTACTTGAGTGTATTTCTGTCTAACATAACTTATATAAATCTTTGAGTCCAAGGCGAACTGTTCATCTCAGACTTAGTTCATATCCTTAACCAGAGAAACTAAAATAAAACGATAAGATTGTACCAGAGTACTGTTAGGAAGAGCAAATTGTAACAATGAACTTTGCAATCAACAAGTATTTAAACTAGGAATATGTGTTGTATGACAATCTCATCAATTAAGTAGTTTGCTATTCAAAAGTTGTACATTGATAATTAGAGAGGACTTTGCTAGTCACACAGTTTAATTTTGGGTCTTAGAGATGAAATAATTTTTTCCTTTCCTCTTTGTGACAGATCACCCTTTACTTATGAAAATGCAGTTGATTTACAAGAATAATAGATAAATCTAACAACTACATGGGAAGTCTTTTTAGACAATGTATGAAATTGCCCTTTAACACTAACAACTGTACTGACTCTAAATAGTGTTTCACAGAGAGAGATGCTTATTGAAGTTTGAACAGTAGCTCTGTATTACTTTAGTGGTACAGGGAGTGTCCACAGGGTAAAAGTTACATAGCTTTGAGTTGGAGGAAAAAGACTAAGCCATTATTACTACCCAGGCAAGTTATTTCACCTTGTTGGGTCTCACTTTCTTCAAATGTAAAGTTCAGAGTTTGAATCTCTTCTACCTATATAATAATTCTCTGACTGTTGCTCTTTGTACTCTTTGTTACACTGGAATATGGCAGCTCAGAGTTAATATTAAATACAGGAGTACAAGGGTCATTTGGTTAAGTTCCACAAAGTTTATAAATCCTAATCACTTTATGTTTGGTGGCATAGTAACCAAAAGTTAAATGGAAATACTGCAGAAAACTGAATTAAGTAAATTACTTAAAAATTATAGACAGAAGTCTATATATTTAGAGTATTTAACAATGATCATACTTAGAAATGTTTTAAAATTGTTAGCTTTATTCATTTGAACTCAAAAACTATATTCCACTCATTTGGAGCCAGCATCTAAATTACTAAATGATAATTGAGTAAGAAATAATGTAATTGCAGTTCTGAGACTTCAGCTTTTCTGAGCTTTGGCGATGCCTGTGTGTACCAGTAGTCTGGAGTCTACACAGTGTGTTATTTTTGTACAGTGCGGCCGTGAGATTCTAAGAACTTGTGTGTTTTGCCTGAGTTTTCAGATTTACTGCTGTCATCTTGGTCATATTGTCTGACCTTTTTCAATCCACTGCATATATAGCTATGTTTCTGTTTTCATTAATAGTATTACTTGTTTTCTTTTTTTGTTGTTGTTAAGGTGTGCCAGACTCTTAACAGGTTCATAACCTTTTTAAAGAACCAGTTTGTGGTTCTGTTGATCTTATATATTGTTCTACTCTGTTCCTTTTCTGTTTCATCAATTTATAGTTTTATCTTTATTATTTCCTTTATCCTTTTGCTTTCTTTTTATTTTAAAGAGGATAAAACAATAAAATCAATCAAAACAAACCAGTTTAGGAGACACAGGACTTCAAAACATTATGAAGTCAACAATAGTTATCATAATGCCTTTTGATGTCTTTGAAATAGCTGCAGATAACTTTGGACATAGTAAAAATCAAACAGAACAGAATAGAATAGAAACAATAAAAACAAAACAATGAATGCAATAAAAGACTTCAAAACAAGCCAATAGTAAATCCAAAATTGCTACCGTAATATATCTTGCCATCCTTGAAATAGTCTCCTGTTATCAGATTTACCATAATCAAACAAAGCAAAAGAGAATAAAACCCAACCCAAGAAAACAATGGAAACGATAGAGCACCTCAATAAAAGACCATAGGGAATCAACAATGGCTACAACCCTCAGGAGATCCCGCTAGATGCCACACTGTGTACTGATATCCTCTGAATCTATGATCAGACCCCTGGCCCTAGACCTGCAGTGTTAGTGAAACACCAAAGCACCACAGGCATCCAATTGCATTTCACCTCGATAGCTATCATCACTGCTGTGTTTCTCCAGATAAGCTGGTGGCTTATGGCAGGGTGGGAGTGGGGACTGGTACTTCTTGTTTGCCAGCCCACACAGGGAGGGGCTGGTGTCTAGCTGTTCCTCATCCACCAGCAGCCCATGCATGGCGCTGGTTCCCAGATGGGGCTTGTTGGCTGGTGTGGTGTTGTTCTCTCAACCCCTAGTTGGCAACTGGTGCTGACTCACGGGGAGAGGCTTGGGTCTAGCTGTTTACAGTCTGGTGGTTGCCTGCATATCTTTTTTCCTTTTTCTTTGGTTTATTATTTGTGCTATTTTTCTGACTTTTTAAGTTTTATGCATAGCTCTTTAATATTTAAGTCTTTTTAAAGGTTATACTGCCCCTCATATGTTTGCCTTAAAGGAAGTGTATACTTTTATAACTGACCTTTACTGGAATCTACTTGAGGAGGAACCTACCTTTTCTCATATGTATTTTCCTCACAATGAAAAAGAATCACCTCAGGTAGTAGCATATGAGTAAGGGTTGTTTTCTGGGACCCCTTATCAAAAAGATTCTGTGGGTATAGATTTTGGAAGTCTTTTTTGGAAGCTGTGAAGGCAGAGCTAGCAAAGCAACTGAAAATTCATGCAGGCAAATTATAAAATAATGAACACCCGTATTTTGTATTTTCACCCCATCTATAGTATCTGTCTAGGACAGAACCATTAGAATATACCCTTGTTAACCCAGTCCCCACCCCTGCCTCTGAAGTTGCCTCATGCAACTATCTTGTGTGTTTTTAAACAAATGAAGTGATGGGTTCATAATATTTTGTTAATTCCACCATTTGTAGTTGGGTTACTTTGTTATCTGTGAAAGATCTTCCACTAAGTAGCCTGTGAATGTGACAACAGGATTGTGAATCGTTAGGTTATGGGTTCCAGATTCTAGAGAGGCATTTCAATTCCCAGTACTACCATCACAGGAAAAAATGAAATAAGAGGCCATGAGACAGTTACTTCCTATTGATTGGATTGCTTCAGAGTATCATTTAACTTATTAATACTACATTTATTACATATAATATTAATCTTTATATGTTTTTCTTTTAATGATGATATATTAAGGCATTACATTACATTAACTACTACAGGCCTTCCACATAAATTACTTTTGTTTATGTGTAAATATAAATTAATTTTTACTTACTATGATTATATGATTAATTGAGAAACCAAATAACTGCAAAGGTCAATAAAAAATTTAAAAGTAGATATGAGAACTAGACAGAGAGAGAGAGAGAGAGTAAGAGTTGATCCTCTGAGCCCTGCAAGTGGCTGTCACCAGTGCTGTTTTGGTTACATGTAGGGAAGGCAGGCGGCATGCTCACAGTATGCAGAAGTGGCAGTGCTTGTGTGAATTTTGCTTTGCAGTGCTGGAGCATTGAACCCAGGGGTGCTGTACCACTGAGCTACATCCTCAGCCCTTTTAATAATTTTTTTTTATATTAAGATCTTGTCAAGTTCCCAGGTTGAACTTGAACTTGAGATCTTCCTGCCTCAGCCTCTTGATATGCTGGAATTACAGATGCACAGCACCATGCCCAGCCTTGTATGACATTTTTATTAATGTTTAAAAACAGATGTACTTCTTGTTTAACAGGAGGCTATACATTACATACATATAGAAATTTACTGTATAATAACCACTGTATCATAACCACTACTACATGACCATCTTTGGTGTGTTTTGATAATCCATTATTCATAATTTGCCTGTATCCTGGCCCTTTTGAAGAAGTTTGTGGTGAAAACTGACACTCAAGTTATATGGCACCTTTAGTTAACAGTTGAATTAGAAAATGTATCCAGATCAACAGATCAAGGTCATTTTTAAAGAAGCACTTAGTATTTTGACTTAAACACATCCCCTTTGTGTGTGGGCGTGTGTGTGTGTGTGTGTGTGTGTGTGTGTGTGTGTGTCTATGATGCTAGGGATTAACCCAGTTCCTGAAAGTTTCTTTGACCATTCCTAGATCTTTAAAGCATCTTTAGTGACTATATGTTTTATCTTATTTGTGGGCTGACCGTACAGTAAGCTTTCCCAAGAGCAGGGGGCAGAGATCTCTGCTTCTTAAGTGTGTATTTATAGTAACCAATGCTTGCCGTATGATAAATTAAGGGAAATGCTAGTCAGATGTTTTAGTCTTATCTTTTAAAATGGATTGTTTTCAATTAAAGTGTCTTGAAGGGAATCTCTCTTTTACATAACACAGGCCAAGCAGATTGTTTTCTTTTAATTTAGTCATCTGCCTTTGTCATGTAAGAAGCTTTAAATATGGTGAGCAAGGGGTTAGAAGACTGCTATATTGAAAATGTGACTTACTTGCTTAATTGCTCCAGACAGTTTGAGAACTGTGTATTGAAGAGTCTCATACCCATTCTTGGCAAACTGATAGACTATCTAGTAAAGGATAAAATCTTCAAATTTTATCCTTTATGCAAAAGCTGGGGACAATCTTTTGAGGAAAGCAGCATCTAGATGTCCCTGAGAGGGGATCCTGTTTCACCAGGCTTTCAGCATTCTTCAAAAGCTGGGACAGGATGAAGATGAGACAAACAGGAGACAGACTGCTCCCTGTACCTTAGACAAATGCAAAATAGAATTGTTCCATGTTTTGAGAGAACAAGGCTTCAAATTTTCAGAACCTTTTTACTTTTACTTTTCATGTAGAAACACAAGGGTTTTTTTTTTCTCCAAAAATGTACATCAGAAATTATTCTTACCACTGCCTCTTTCTGTTAGTCATCAAGAAAGAATTTGGTTATGAAGTGTCCAAATGGAACTATTCTTTAATTAAGGACACAGGAAATATTAAAATAACTTAGTGGAATACTGTCATCCAAGAAACGGTTTGGACGTTGTAAGAAAAATAAAGTTGAAGATGCTTTGCTTTTTTTTAGTAGGTTGATAAGTTATACATGTCTTTAGCAGGAAAAGAAAAAAGAAATTGTGTGCAGCTATTTAACGGAATGTAATATACAAAAATCGCTTTTAATCTGTGTCAAGGTAGGAGGAAAATTTATACTTTTCAATAGTTACAATTTTTAAAAAATTAATTCCTTTGAATCAGAATCTTTACTGCTAGAAGAATTTGGCTCTGCAGATTTTTGTAGTATTAAAACTTATTTAGGCATTTTAGGATTCAAGCTTCAGTACTACAGTTGAGAGTTTGTAATAGAAATACTAAACAAAGCATATTTTAAGCATATAGTACCCCTCAAAGATTTCAAATAATTATGGAACTTTATAAAGGTCTAAAAAATGGTAGCTTTAAAGACTTGAAATCTATACTTTTCCAGGTGGGTAGAAGTTTCTTTGATAAGTCACTGTGTCTTTGTTGAGAGAAATAATTTCAGAGATACCATATTCCACCAATGAAGCTTTTGAGGAATCCTGTCCATGCATCTGTTTATAGTCTAACGTGTTCAACAGAAGGCTCAGAAATGGTAGTAGGTGCCAATTCAATAATTCCCATAGTTAACACTTTTGTCATTTTATCAAACATCAAAATTGACAGTGGGCAAGTGAAATGTTCTCTTAATGGTTGCAGAATCCTTTCCTAGCCCACCATAATTAAAATGAAAATGTTGATGTTTTACAGAAAAGCCGTCTTTGACAAAACTAAATATGCTACCTCGAAAGGAAGTAGCCAAAGTGTAGTGTTCAGTGAAAGACAGCCCTTGCCTCACCATCGAGACATCCATTGATACTTTGAACAAAGAAAAATGCTTCTGGAGGCGAACTATTGCATATTGAAACCTGATGTTCCTATTAATTGGAATTGTAAAAGTGAAGAAGTATTAGAGAAAACATTAACCTTTCTGTACTAAATATTTAAAATATAGCAGTCTCTAAGAATGAGTAATACAATTATAATTATCATAAGTATAATAACATTTTAAATGTCAAAATAAGTTTAACCCCTTTCTATCCCTCCAACTGGTGATTCAAATGTGATTTGTGTTGTGACTTTCAAGGGCAGATTAGACTCTGCAGTACCTGTGATGGAATTCTCAGCCCTCTGTCTCCTGCTTGAGAGATATGGCAGCCATCAGTCCATGTGAGAGCTCCTTACTACCCTGGTGATTTGAAAGGCAGTAGGGGCAGGAAGGTGGAGGGTACCATGTTGGTTGCTCTGGCAGTAAGTGGGGAAAACTAGGGAGGAGCACGCAGCTGTGAAAGGAGCAGGAAAGCAGGAAACTGAGAACCACCACGAGTGTCCAGGCTCGCACAGCTGAAGGCCTGGGTTTCTGCCAGCTGTGTCTCCTTTCCATGATAGGTGTCTTTGGCACATAGTCCTATTAATTCTGCCACAGTACCTGTTTCTTAATGGACTTTTATTCACAGTGAATTTTATTAAACTTTATGTTTGTATGATTGTTGGCATGCCACAAATCTCTTGTACTGTGTTCATTTTTTTTCTTTTTTTTCCTCTACAGACCGGATAAACTCAGTCAACCTATCTTCCAGTTAGTTGATTCTTTTTTCTGCATGTTCAAATCTGCTATTACTCCATATAGTGGTGGCGAACCTATGGCACCTGTACCACAATGGGTTTTTTGTATCATTGAAAGCCCTGAAAGTTCACTGTCACTATTCTAATGAAACTTTCAGTTATTCTAATTTCAACTCTATAATTTCTATTTGACTCCTTTTTAAGAAATCATTTTTCTCTATATGTGTTCTCTATTTGATGAGACATCATTCTCGTTATTTTATTTAGTTCTTTGCTTTAGCACTTTTAGCACATTTAAAGTAGTTTTGTTTGGTAAATCTGATGTTATGGGCTTCATCAGGCATAATTTTATTGGTTACAGTTTTTCTGGGCCATACCATTTTTTTTGGCACAGTACATTTTTTGTGGTTGAAAATGACATTTCTAAAGCTAAAAGGCAACCAAATTTTTTTTATTGTCAAAGTAATATATAAGTGATATGTAAAAAATTAAGTCTATAGGAAAAATACTGTATAAACAAATGGTTAGTGTCATTTTTAAAAACATGTCTTCGTTTACTTTGTACTATCTCTCTGAATTTGCTTATTCTGAATATTTCATGTAAGTGGAATTCTTCAATATATAGCCTTTCTACCTGGTTTCTTTCATTTTTAATGCTTTAAAATTTCTGCATGTTGTGTACACCAGTACTTTAAATTATTTTTTGTGGCTGAATAATATACTATTGTATGGATACACCAAAGTTTATTCATTTTTCAGTTAATGAAAATGCAGGTTATTTTTATCTTTTGGTTATTATAAAGTTTCTATGAATATTTGTGCACAAAAAGTTTTTATTTGGACATATGTTTTCATTTGACTTACTTTCTTAAAAGTGGGAATTGATTTAAAAGTGGTAACTGTTTTGAAACACTTCCCAGTCTGCTTTTGAGGCAGCTGCTTCACAATCACAGAGCAAAGGAATAGGCTTTATAAATTCACACTTCTGTAAGTGAAGTATTTTACATGCTAACAATTTGCAGAGAAAGTGTCGACGTGAAAACAGTTAAAATTATTTTCTTTTGATTACCCTCTTAGGGCCTCTGAGTATTACTGCCATACTCATCAAAATTAAATCTTTTGCTGATTCTTCATGATAGATGGGATTTCTGTTTAATCAGCTTTAATGTGCTCTCAAACAAGCAGAAAAACCCATTTTTCATAATCAAATACTACAGAGCAGATGCATGGGCTGACTCTGCTATTTCCTAGTTTAGCAGTGTCATTTTGGAGACTGATTTCCTTTTTTGAAAAACTTCAGTTTCTTCCTCTGTAAAATGTGTTTAGTAATACTATCTAACTCACAGTGTTCCTCGAAGAGATCAGGTATGCCCAGCACTTCCCAACTGCTCTACAAGTGTTAACTGTTGTTATCATTATTATTACTATGACTCCAATGTTTTAAAATGGTCTGATACTACTTGGAGATGAAACCTGAATTAATATAGCAATCAGTTTTTTGCTTTAGCAAAAAAAATTTATAATCAAAACATTTTTAAGGTAAAGGAAGAATGGGGGTGACTGAAAAATCAATTTGAAATTGCTCTTTGGTAGTTATTCATCTTTTCCTTGAGAAGTATTAAAACTGAAGCAGTTTTTCTTTTTCTTCTTCCTAGGGAAATAAAATGTAAACAGACTATTTCTTGCTAAAATGAAGTATTTTAAAACATCATTATCCCTTTTTGTACTTTTTTTACCCTTCACAAAATATTTGCAGGACATTTGGTTGTACATTGGTGTCAGCTGTCACACTTACTTTTTTTTTTATAGCTAGTAACTAAATAAAGTGAATTTTTTTCCAGTTAGATTTTTCTTCTAACAGTACAAATATAGAATCTGCTAAAAAAATAAAAAAGTATACACATTTTGGCAGTTCAGTGTACTAATAAGTGTCTGGGAGCTAATGGCCACCACTTTGAACACCTCTTGTAGGGTCAAACGTAACTTGTATTAATCTCACCATGTCTCAACAAATTTAGTAATAAAACTTTTATACTAATTTTTCTTTTCTTGATATATACGTGTTTTGGCAGTCTCTGTATATTGAAAATAAACTACAAAATACAAACATTAAACATGAAGTAAAAATTGAAGACAAAAATGAGAATAACTAAGAATGTTAGTGAACATTCTGATTAAACATGTTCTGTTGGTGGAAAAGAAATGAATGTGTCTTTTTCCTTGTTTTAAGTGATGTCTCTGTTTTCTACACTTAGGGCATTTTAGTTTTTATGACTTGATTTTATGAGAATATTTATAATTGAAAGGGATTTTGATAATAAGCCCTAGCACAAGTTTTCTCAAACTGATCATAATTGACATTTTGGGTTAGTCTTTGTTATGGGGGCCATAGTATGCATTGTAGGGTGTTGAGTAACATCTCTGGCCATTACCCCTTAGATGTAAGTAGTACCCTCCCCACATAGCCACTGTGAGTATTCCTGGGTCTGTTGTTTGCCAGAATATGTACCTCATCAGGCGCCACTCATCCGGGAGGGCCTGGGGTACTCTGGGAACTGAAGATTCTGTAGTCAGTAAGTTTAGGAAACCCTTATTTAAACAACAGCAGTAGTGTCAGAACTTTTAATATACTATCTAATGTGAATTACCAAGAGAAGAATATGAAACATGTCTCAGCTTATTTGACCACAGTCCATTTTCAAAAGCACAGCTTGCAAAATGGAACAAATTCCATTCCAACTGTCCTTTTCTGAGTGGAGTAATTGAGGACTAGGGAGGTTATGTAACTAGCTAAAGACTTTGCATTACTTAATTTTACAATTGCTAAGTATCTGTGTCATGCTAGTTGCTGTGTTAGGTACTAGGAAAACAGTGACAATTCACTAGATATGCAGGCAAAGACCACGTAACTACAACACAGTGTGGTTAGTGCCACAGGATTCTGAGACAACACTCATTTTCAGTTAGGTAGATGAGCTGTGTCTGTGTTGGAATTGCTGAAGCTGAGATGGCTGTGGAGGCATCAATAGCTATCCATAGCACACTGGCTGGAGAGGTTGAGTTTACATTTTAGTGCATAATAACTTAGGCTAGGGACTGGATGAGAGTACCTCTGGAGTAACGAGTCAAAGATGGAACTTGGGAATAGCTGTTTAAGGCTGCACCAAGGAAGAGCAGTCCCAAATAGGAGGTAGAGCAGGTGAAAGGCTTCAGTCTGATGCAGTGAAGAAGAAGCAGATGCTGTACTGGTTGAGGATTTTGGCTGAGGAGCTGAGCTTGTGTTTGAATTGTCTCTGCCCAGCTCACAGGTTATGTGGCACTGGGCACATTGTTACCTTACTTCTCAAGGGCCCAATTTATAAAATGGATATATAACTGCTAACCTACCCTATCAACTTGTGAAGCCTAACCACAGTGTGCGAAGTATGGAGTACCATGGTTGCTATAGAAGTGCTCAATAAATATTGGGTGATATTAACACATATAATGAAGATTCAGAAACATCCATTGCATTGAATATCATGGTACAAATCCATTTCAATAGAAGGATGATTTGAGAAGTGAGTAGGAGGTGCAATGAGAGGCTGTGAGCTCAGTAAGTTTCTTAATTAGTTACGAATGGGATGGGGAGGTTTGTTGCTGAAGAGATTTGGAGTTTTTGAGTGCAGGTTTAAAGGAAAAAGACAGGAGAGGCTTGAGGTTAAGTGTTAAGAGTAGGAAACCAGGAGAGATGGAGGTGGTGAAGCCAAGCAAGAGGTGGGAATTGAAGAGGAATGCGAAGCACTTGGGAAGGAAGGCAGGTAGGAAGAGAGTTGAGAGACCAGGAAGGCGACTGCTGTGCCCTAGGATTTGCCTTGGAGAGTGCAGGGACGGATGGAATTGAGGTTTGTAGTTTTCTAGAAATTGGTTTCACTCTAGTGTTCTCTCTATAAAGATAACATTTTCCAGTCCCAAAAGACAAGGAGAAAGGAGTTTCCTAGGGGCACAGGCAAGAATCAGAGCATGTTTATAAAGTTAACAAACACCATGGGAGTCACCTTGAAATACACGTTCAATTGGCAGTCATAAGAAAAATAGTCCCCAAGTCTTACTGTATTGAACTGTAGCTGTTGACTCTTGTCCTCCTATCTCTGTGCACAGATATATCTGCTAATTTTTCTTCCTTTTCTACTGGTTGTTGATATGTTGTTTTCTGATCACGGAGTAGCAAAACCCTTCTATCCCAGATGCCTGTACTCGGCAGGAGGAATTTTTACCATTCTCAAATCTTGGAGGCCTAGGGAAGGAAAATGCTAAACTTGAAGAAAAGGAAGTGCTGACTTCTTCCTGACATGGGAGCTGAGTAAGAGGTGGCACTCTGCATGAATCTAAGGGAGCCAAGGGACAACTGGTGTGCACTTTGATACTGCGTGGGGCCTGTAAGTAACTACGAGTCCTTGGAGCCTGTATGCCAACTTCTTAGACTCTTTAACTACATTATGTTACCTTTTTACAGGCTCCCAGTGACCTGTGGAAGGCAGATTCCTCTCTATAGATGGAGAAGTATCATGGGCAATGACTTGCCAGAGGACACAGTAGAATCATATGACTCTTTAATTTAGAGTGGTATTTGTACAGACAGAATTTGCCAGGAATGTCTTCTTTCTCTTGAGACCTAGAACAGTGCTTCTCTGCAGTAAATGTTCATAGTTTTTTTTTTTCCCTTTCTTTCAGTCCAAAAACTATTTAATATGGGTGAGGGTAAGCTTTTGATTATTTCTCCATTGAGCTTGAGGAAGTACCCTCCCTGGGTTCTATTTTTGTTTCCCTCATTTTGAAGACAGACAAGATTTCATGAATAGATGGAAGAACACCCAAATTGAGGGAGTGCTCCCAGTACATAAATACTTGTGGTTGAGAGAAAACAATGGCCCTCCCTTGACTACTTCAGGGAAGAGCCAATATTGGGAAAACTGTGTTGGAGTCTCCTAATTGGTATTTATTCTGTCTGTGGATCTATAGTTCAACAAATGTATGAATAGGACCTTTGCTGGTCATATCTCTGTTTTGATCAGAATTGCTATAAATAAAAGAGCTGTAGTGTACTGTGTTTTAAAACTCCTAGGGCTTTTAGCACAGCTCACTGTTCCTTTGATACAGCTTTCTTGAGTCTCTGTTCCTTTCTAAGAAATTGAAAGTAGTAAACAAATGGTACTTCTGTAAATTCTCAGAGACTACTTAGATCTGTGAACCTTGTCATCTCTCCAAAATGCAACTCACTTTTTTTCTTAGATGATGTTGGGTGGTTCTACAGCCTAAAATCCAGCATGTATCAAGTGTTATTCTTAATATTTCCTGTAGTATTTCCTGTCAGTTAATGATATTCTTTATCATGCTCACAAGATACTCTTTAGAGCCGTCTTTATCTTTTTTTAATTACTTCCAATGTCTACCTGATTATTCCATTTTGAGATTCGATAATTCTAGGGAAGTTGGTCTACTAGTTCCTCTGTAAATGTAGATGGTACAGGGTAGTCACTTCCTGTGCCTCCTGCCTGGAATGCTCTTCCTGCTGCCAGGTTTCCATTCCTTAATTTCTTTTCTAGGAAGTTGTGTTTACTTCTTCATCTAGATTGTTTTTTTTTTAAACACTAATACTCATGAGATTATTTAGTGATGTTTTTGGTTGTTGTTGTTGTCTAGCTGTTCTCCTAGATGAGAATAGGAATCATTAGTTCTGTGTCTGGCACATATGTAAATAAAAATTCAGCCTAATTTAGTTGAATTTGAAATAATTTATGAGGAGTAGAAAAATAACCATTATACAATGTTAATTAATTTTTGTTTGATCTCTTTTTAGGCTTTTTTCTGCTTCTGCTTTGATTTTCTTACTTAGAAAAAAGTGCATAAAAGTTTTATTCCTATAAAAACAATTTAAACATAGATTTTCTGTTTTAGCAGATAAAAAAGCTGGTTGTGTTATTTATCAGTGTTCTGCCTAAATGTAGTTTAATTAATTTCTGTTGATATTGAGGAATAAAAAAGAAAATCTCACAAATACTATTTAAGAATGAAAAGGTTTAACTTTGGTGTTTTGAGAGTCTAGGTTTCAATCCTGTTCCTGCCATTTTTTACCCAAGTGAGCCCAAACCTCAACACAACACATCTTATACAGTGTAAGACATAGAGTAAGTATTAACATATAATACTTACTCTTGTTGAAGGTTGAGTAGTTACATCCCCCTCAAATTGATATGTTGAAATCTAATCCGCATTGTGATGATTGTGAGATAATTAGGTCAAGAATGAAATTAATGCCCTTACAAGAAGAAGCCACTTGGCTAGCTCTGTCTCTTGGAGGAAGAGGGGCCTCACTAGAACCCAACCATGTAGGTACCCTGAAGTTGGAATTCACAACTGTGAGAAATAAATTTCTGTTGTTTAAGCCACCTAGTCTATGGTTATAGCCACCAGAACTCTCAACTAATGTTTAGTTGAATCTGAATTTGTATATGTATGTTAGGCCTGGATTTGAAAATTATTCTTCTAAGTGGTTTGTGGTTCATCAGCTATGAACATATATGATATCAAAAGACTGGGTTTCCAGAACATATCTTTCTTTCAAGTTAGTAACTTCCTTCTTTGCCAATAACTTCTGAATATTTTAGTTAATGATTTTATAAGATGACTGCATTTTTTTCACATTAAAAAGTTTTGGAATACTCATTAACCCTCTCCTATATTTTGAGTTACTAATAAATTAAAAGTTTCTTTTTAAAAACTTGGTAATTAGATTTAGTGGTTTTGTTTTGGAGGTATTTATATTCATTTTAGGCTTAAGGCAAGTGATAGGATCTTTCAGTTGTCATTATTTTGTTTGAAACATCTGCTGGGATTTGCTGTCTCTGTGGTGATTCTCCTTTGGGAAAGGACCTTCTCTGAATAGTCATGTACTGGCTTAGATGGGGAAAGTATGATGTATGATACCTGGGCAGCACTAGAAAATGTAAAGATTCAGAGCATATGAGCTTTGTGCATACCTTTAGGATGTAGCAAAAACAGACCTCAGGCATGAATTACAACGTGGTGGTTATGGACAATGCCTAGTGCTAATCAAGAGGAAAAGAGCTCCGCCCTGTGAGATCCACCAACATGGCCACTCCAAGTCAAAACCAAGGAGAAGCCCCACCAGAGTGAAGTTCTCTCTTTTTTTTTTCTTCTTGTTTCCTTTAGTCCATCCATTTTTAAAAATTATGATATTAGCCATACAAATAGAATTTGTAGTTAGTGCCTTTTCCTGTATAAATCCAGTTTTGCTTTTCCCATAAGGCTGATTCCAGCACCACTTTCTGAGAAGAAGCAGTCCTAGTTTCATAGTGCCTCCAAAAAGATAGAATGTACTGAAGTATTGTTAGACAGCGGGAGTATTTTATAGTGGCCTCTGCTCTGGCCACTGTGATGAGAACTGAGAAACAGAGGGAAAGCATACCCAAGAGAGAAGCAGTACCCCAATGAGACACTTTTAAGTCAGCTGGCAGGTAAGATGGCACTACTGCAACCACTTGGCAGCCTTGTTCAAAAGCATTGGGAATTGTAGGATTTGTATTTTCTTGTTGGAAGGAGGGGTTATCTTTTGTGCTTTTCATCTAGAGAACTTTGTTAAACATTTAAGACTTCTCAAATAAAAAGTAAGCTATTATTGAATTATGTAGTACACTAACAAGACTGGTGAAAGATTATGCAGGGAAAAGTCTTTGTTTTCATCCTGACTCCAGCTACCTATTTCTCTGCACACAAATGTGTCCTTCAGAGATTATCAGTGTATAAGCTAGGACTCATAAGCCAGGATACATGTGCCCACTTTTTGTACACATGGCCCCACATTATAATATTTTTCAACACTTGCTGTTTTTAAATCTTACTTCCTGATGTTTTCTAATGTATATGGATATTTTATTTTATTTTATTTTATTTTATTTTATTTTATTTTATTTTATGACTTCACAGTATTCTGCAGAATGGATGTGTGATTCCTCTTGAGGGATAATCCTCTTGAGGTTTTGTCTTAGTTACTTTGTCACTGAGACACAATATCCAGAATTTACACATTGTAAGAGGAGTTTATTTTGGCTCACAGATTATAGAGATTTCAGAGCATAGTCAGCCAGCTTTAAGGCAGAAGAGACAGGTTTCTCCTGGCATGGCAGACAAGAAGCAGAGAGAACTCAAAGGAAGAGAGTGGGAAATACCCACTTCCATGCCACATCCTCAGTGACCCATCTCCTCCAACCAGGCTTCACCTCCCAATACCACATTTAGCTGTAAACTCATCAGTGGATTAATCCATTGATGAGTATCACACCCTCATTATCCAAAAAACTCCCCCAAACCCCACCTGTGAGCACAGTGATGCCATGACAAGTTGCTTTTCATGTTTGATTATTACAAAAAGTGCTAGACTAAAGGAACTATTTCAAAAATATACTTCTTAGTTTGTGAAAGGGATCCTATAATGTATTCTGCTGGTATGATTAATAATTTGTTCTATTTGGACGAATAAAGAGAACTATATAGGATGTCTGTAAAATAAGCAAAGAACCCAAGAATCATAAACACTCTAAAATATGTAGCTTTTAGGTGTGTCTTACAGAATAGTTGAGTATGTACAAAAGAAATATTGTTGGTGCAATGAACCAGAGAACTTAATATAAACAAGAAAAGAAACTAGCTATTAGCCACACAGAGACTTCCATGTCTTCTGAAAATACCAAGTTGATTTGCGATACCTGTAAACTAATGACTTACAGCTAAACTCCTAATTCCAAAGTAGGCTGGCCAGCGGGGTGATTTTTGGAAGTGCAGGGTTCTGTAGGCACTTCAGAGAGGCAGGGGAGGCTGCCAACCTGAGCCTCAAAGAATGTGTTTGAGGGGGCTAAGTTAGGGAAAGGAAGAATAGTGTGAGGACCTATCTACTAGGAGAAGAACAGCAGTGTGCCCTGAGACTAGCAAGGGCCATTTGAAGAACTTCCTGAGTTTTGTGTGGTGTGGGGAGGGGAGGTGGGCAAGATAAGTGGGTCAGCATATGCATAATTTTTCACAGTGGTTAAGGAGTTTGGACTTAGGACCTTTTTACCAGAAGTGTAAGGTTATTTAACTTGTGTTTTTAAAATCTCACCCTGATGGTCAAATAGAAAGTGAACTAACAAGGGATAGGGTGCTATTTAGAAAGCTGTTGCAATAACCCATCGTCGATAGTGGCCTAAATTGATGATGGCAGTATGGGTGGAAAAAAGTAAGAGTTGAAGAGTCATTAAGAGAGTGGAATCATTGAGAGTTACCATTGTGGATTGTTACCTGAGTTTTAGGTCAAAACTCCAGCTCCGGGGGTTCTGCCAGACCAGGCTTGGTCATCACCCATCCCCTAATGCCGTTCAGGGAGAGGAGCAGTAGTGAAAGATAGGAAAGGAGCTTCAGGCAGTGCAGCAATGCAGGCAAGTACAGACAGAGTTTCTAGATCTGTCTTCAAGGAGCTAACTGAAGCTTTGGGGTTTTATAGAATAGGGGATCAAAAGCAAGGGTTGGGGTTTGCATGGCTGGGGAGTCTGCGTAGCTGGCAGTGTTGGTAATAGTAGCTAACCCATGATCTGATTGATCAGTATCTCAGCACTGCTACTGCGAGGGTTCTAGGAGACTCATCAGTGCTTGAGGGAGCAGATTGGCTCCTATCATATGACAGTGGTTCCAGTTTAGGGGAGCAGCCTTAGTTCTCATCCTGGAATAATTGCTTCTGCTGCCTGGGTGACCTCATCATGAGACGATCTGTGAGGTGCTACTTTTGCTGAACTCTGAAGTGGCTGCAGGTTTAAGATAATGACTGGGGACTTCTAGACATTGCTCCAGGGGCTCTGGAACTGGACATCATAAAAACTGGCTCTTGGGTGTCCCTGCAAATCCTGGAAATTATTTACTTTTATCTTGGTGTCCTCAGGCTAATAAACTATGCAATAGAGACACCGTAAGTCAGTGGTGGCAAACCTATGGCAAGTGTGCTACAGCAGGCACACAGAGCCCTCTCTGTTGCTACATTAACCAAGTGTATGACTTGTTTTTTCTAAAGTAATGGCAGTGTTGGGCGCTTTGTCATAAGCAAGTGGGCTTTGGGTTGCAGTTTGGGTTCTGGGTCTCTAAAAGGTTCACCATCACTACCTTAAGTGATTAGCATACCTAAATGAAGAGCTCTTGAAGAGGGATCTGACTTAAAGTTTTAAAGTCATAAAGGAGAAATATAAAATGATGACAGAGAAGCCAACCTTAATCCTGCATAGCAGCTCCTTGGACATCTGCAAGCCCAGCCCCTTGTTCCCTGTTACAGAATGATAATACAGACAAAGAGTCTCAGCCCTTATGGTGTTCACTTTTAAAACAAATATTATAAGTAATATATATGGCATTATTATTCATGCATATTTATGAAGCTTTCCTATTATTTCTTTAGGATAAACCCTGAAGGTGGAATTTCTGAGTCAAGGAAGATACATTTTGAAATCTTTTTAAAATTATATATATATATATATATATATATATATATATATACATACATACATATAATTATTTTAAAAACAAAACAAAAAGGTAATGATGCAGAATTTCAAAACAATAATGGGAAATTAACACTAGTTAACATATTATATATTGTTATCTTTAAAATACAATTTACAGGATTTAGGCATGAAAAAAATGATTGAACAAATAGTGAAAATACAAACTGTTCTTTTTGATGAACTAATAGTAGTATAGTTATCTGTCTTGTATATATATGTATACACACATATACATATATATGTATATATATATATATATACATATCATCTTTTTCCTTCTTTTTCTCCCAGTTGTTCTTTCCTTTTGAGAACTTTCTTTCCCTTTCATTTTCACAATATCTATTGTACATTTTGAATCTTATTTACTCTTTCATGGTTTTTTATTAAACTAGAGAGACAATGTGATATTTACACATGTGACTCAGATTTATTTCACTTATGAGTATGGTCTCAAGTTGTGCCTCTTTGCCTATAAAAGGCTCAAGTTTATCCTTCTTTATAACTGAATAATACTCCATTGAATAAGAATCCCACATCTTTAAAATTTTTTTATTGTAAAGATAATACAATCCAACAAAACAAAACAGAACAAAGCTAATCAAAACAAAGCAGCAAAATTGGTACAGAATTTCAAAGCGCGATACTAGGAAAACAACAATAGCTACCACATCTTGTTATCCTCACGTTAGTTATTCATTCCATCAGGTATAGCAAAATCAAACCAAAACAAAACAGTAAAAATCCCATATCCTTTTAATCCATTTTGTGGTTAATGGGCATTTGGGCTGTTTCTAAGATTTAGCTATTACAAATTATGCTGCTATAAACATGGGTGCACATATATTGCTGTGGCATGATGTTTTCAATTCTTTTGGGAAAATATCCAGAAGGAGAATAGTTGGATTGACTGAGACTTACAATTCTAGTTTTCTAAGGAATCTCCACACTGATTTCCACAGTGGTTGTAGCAGTCTACACTCCCATCAGCAGTGGAGAAGCGTTCCTTTTTTTGCACAGCCCTGCCAGTATTCGTTATTGGTTGATTTCTTGATGACAGCCATTGTTTCTGGAGTAAGATGGAATCTCAGTGTTGTTTTAATTTTCATTTCTTGAATGACCAGTGATGTTGAACTTTTCTTCATGTATTTATTTGCCATTTGTGTTTTTTCATCTGAGAAGTGCATATTTATCTCAGATGCTCATTTTTCAATTGGGTCTTTGAATTTGATGGGCCTGGTGTTTTTCAATTCTTTATATGTTCTAGATATAACTACTTTGTCTGAGGGACAGTTGGCTAAACTTTTTTCCCATTCTGTGGGTTTTCTTTTTGCTCTGTTGGTAATTTCTTTTGAAGTACAAACATTTTTTAATAAGATGAGATCTCAGTTGTTGATTCTTTGGAGTACTTCTCATGTGATTTGCATTTTGTTCATAAACTCTTTGCCTACCCCTATGTCTTCAAGATTTCCACCTACCTTGTTTTCCAGTAGATTTAGTGTTTCTGTTTTAATATTTGACTTTAGTTTAGTGCATGGTGATAGACATATGTCTAGTTTTAGTCTTTGACATGTGGAAAGCCAATTTTTCCAGCACCATTTATTAAAAAGGCCATCTTCCAAGTGAACATGCTTGACCCATTTATCAAAGAGATGCTAACTGAGTGTCTTTGTAGTTGTGTCTCTGTCTTCTAATCTATAGCACTGATGCACAGCTCTGTTTGTTTGCCAGTACCATGCTGATTTTTATCACAGTAGCTTTGTAGTATAATTTTAAGTCAGGGATTGTGATGCCTCCTGCCTTGCCTTTGTTGCCCAGAATTGCCTTTGCTCTTCTAGGTCACTCCTGTTTCCAAATGTATTTTAGGAATGTTTTCTCTAGATCTTTGAGGTATGTTAATGGTATTTTGATCAGCATTGCATTAAATCTGTATAACAGTTTTGAGAGTATGGCCATTTTCACAGTATTGGTTTTTCCTATCCAAAAATAAGGGATATCTTTCCATTTTCTGATATCTTCTTTACTCTCATTATTCAGCATACTGTAGTTTTCAATATGTAGATCTTTTATATCCTTTGTTAAATTGATTCCTAAGTATTTTGTTTTTTTTGGATGCTATTTTGAAAGGTGTTAGTTATTTCCATAATTTCTCTCTCACTGAGTTTGTTGTTTGTTTACAAGAATGGTATTGATTTTTGAGCATTGATTTGAGTATTGATCCAGCTATGCTGCTGAATTTGCTTATTAACTCTGGTAGTCTTTTGGTGGCAGTTTAGGGGTCTTTTATATAGAGTATCATGTTGTCTACAAATAATGATAATTTTATTTCTTCCTTTTCTATCCTTATTCCTTTTATTTCTTTCTCTTTTTAAATTACTCTGGCTAATGTTTCCAGAACTATATTGAGTATGGGTGGTGATAGTGGATATCCTTGTCTTGTGTCTGATTTTAGAGTGAAAGGTTTCAGTTTTGTCTGTGTAGTATGATGTTGGCTGTTGGTTTGTCATACATGGCTTGTATCAAATTGAGGTAAAGACTTTCTATTCCAATTTTCTGTAGGTTTTTTTTTATCATGAATGAGCATTTGACTTTATCAAACCCTTTTCTGCATCTATTGAGATGATCATGTGATTTTAGTCTTTAGTCTGTTGATGTGTTGTATTGTATTTATTGATTTGCATATGAACCATCCCTGCATCCTTGGGATAAATACCACTTGGTCATGGTGTATAATCTTCTTGATGATTTGCTGCATTCTGTTTGCTTGTATTTTATTGAGAATTCTTGCATCTGTGTTCATTAGAGAGATTGATTTGTAGTTCTCATTCTTGGTTGGCTCTTTTTCTGGCTTTGGTATTAGTGTAATACTTGCCCCTAGGAACAAGTTAGGGAGAATTGCTTTCCTTTCAGTTTCATTAAAGACTTTGAGGTGTATTGGCATTAAATCTCTAAATTTCTTGTAGAATTCAGCTGTGAATCCATCAGGACCTAGACTTTTTCTTTGGTAGTAAGTTTTTGATTACATTTTTAGTTTCAGTAATTGATATTGGGTTATTCAAAAATTTTTATATCTTCTTGATTCAGCTTTGGTAATTCATGTTTTTAGGAATCTATTTCTTCTGTGTTTTCCAGCCTATGTGAGTAAAGATTTTCGAAGCAGGTATTGATGATCTTCTGAATTTCCACAGGATCTATAGTAATTTCACTCTTTTCATTCCTTATTGCATGAATTTGAGTTTTTTCTTTCCTTTTCTAGATAAGGTTGGCAAGGTTTTTTTTTTTTATCAATTTTGTTTATTCTTTCAAAGAACCAACTCTTTGATTCATTAATTCTTTGTATTGTTTTCTTAGTCTCAGTTGTGTTAATTTTTTCTCTGATCTTTATAATTTTCTCCCTTCTATGAGCTTTGGTCTTGACTTGCTCTTATTTTCTAGACGCTTGAGGTGCAGCATTAGGTAGTTTATTTGTGCTTGTTCTTGTTTTCCTGATGTGAGAATTCATTGCTATATATTTTTCTCTTAGGATCACTTTCAGTGTATCCCACAGGTTCCGTTATGTTGTATCTGCTTTTTCACTGAATTGTAAATATTGTTTAATTTTTTTTTTTTAAATTTCATCTGTGACCCATTGGTTGTTCAGGAGGCTATTACTTAATTTCCATGTGTTTATGTAGTTTTCACAATTCTTTTTTCCATTAATTGCCAATTTCAGTGCATTATGGTCAGATAACATGCATGGGATAATTTTAGTTCCTTTGCATTTACTTAAACATGTTCTGTGGGCTAGTATGTGGTCTGTTTTAGAGAATGTCCACGTGCAGCTGAGAAGAATGTGTATTCTGATGTTGATGGGTGGAACACACTGTAAATGTCTAGTAAGTCCATTTGTACGCATGTTTGATTCAGTTCTGTTCTTTGCTGACTTTTTGTCTAGTTGATCTATTTCTTTGTGACAAGGAGTTATTAAGGTCACCTGTTATAGCTGTGTTATTGCATATTAGATTTTTATGTGTATTAGTATTTGTCTCATATAGTTGGGTGCTCCCATATTTGGTGCCTATATATTTATGATTGTTATCTCTGTCTCTTGAAGTTTTACCCTAACAAGTATATAGTGACTTTCTTTATCTCTTTTGATCGTTTTTGGTTTGAGGTTTACGTTGTCTGCAAATAAAATAGCCACCCCTGCTTTTTTCTAGGTTCCAGTTGCGTGAAATATTGTTTTCCATCCTTTGACTTTCAGTCTTATGAGTTTCTTTTTGAGTTAAACGTGTTTCTTGTATGCAGTATATTGTTGGAT
This sequence comes from Dolichotis patagonum, assembly GCA_004027295.1. NCBI lineage: Eukaryota > Metazoa > Chordata > Mammalia > Rodentia > Caviidae > Dolichotis > Dolichotis patagonum. The sequence goes on along the minus strand of PVJX010001140.1, from coordinate 26,127 downwards.
CTTTTTTTCTTGATCCATTCTGCCAATCTGTTTCTTTTAATTGGTGAATTGAGGCCATTTACATTGATGGTTATAACTGATATGTACTGGCTCATCTTTGTCATGTTGTTTCCTATTGTTGGTTCCCTGCTTTTAGTTTCTTGCCCTGCCTGGTGTTTGTTTCTGTTGGTGTTCTGGGAATTGTGGGCATTTTTATCTATATCTTTAAAATCTTTTAATAATGTAGTCAAATTGTCTATAGAAAGACCAATTTATCAGTTTACTTGCCTACTAGCAATTAGGACATTTTAAAAATTGTTATATGTAATTTTGTGTGTGCTGGTTTGGTTGGGATTTTTCATGTATTTCTTTGTCTCTGCAAAAATTGTGTATTTTTGCTTTTCAGGTTTATTTTTCTTGAGCTATTTGTCTTTTATTGTGAAGGACTCTGTGAGTTGCCTCATCCTTTGTCACTTTTATTGCAACATTTCTTTACCTTGTTCCTTGTGCTTTCATTTATGTTATTTTATTGATCAGAAAGATTTTATAGTGTAATAAAATGTTTTGCTAATGCTTCCTGCCCTTAGTGTCAAAAGTCCTTCTTCAACCCCTTATTTTATAAATATTAGGATGTATATAAATATTCATTTATTTTCATCTTTTATGTTTTAACCTTTAATTCTTTTCATCTTTTATATTTCAATCTTTAATTCATTCAGTTTTGTGATACAATCAAATCAGGGCAATTTAACCTAACAAAAATTTTTATGCAATTTTTATGGAGAAAGCAGTCTCTAAGTTAGTTTTCTGAGGCATACTATGTTGTAATGGTCAAAAGGATAGGATGTTTGAAATCCAGGATGTTTGAGAAAGTCCAGGTCATAAATACTGCCAGTGGTTTGTGTGGTTGCAACCTGTATTTCACTTTAAGTTCAAAGTTATCCTTCATGTTTGAATCATAAATTATCACTGAAATGACTTTTCAGGTCCATGGTGGCTATAAGCTTTGTATGTTCAAAGATTCTTTTCTATGCAGAAGATGCAAGACAAACTTCTCCTGACTAGGTGGAGGCAATCAGAACAAGACCAAAGATTGTAGAATCTTGAAACATGTTATGAAAGCAAAACCTCAAAATTACTTAAGGAATCTTAGGAAATAAAATGCCCCAGTCCCTCATGTTTATCATTTTGACAGGAAGAAAAACATTTCCTAAAGTTTTAGAAAAAATTTAGAATAATGGAAATCTTTGCTTTTTTTTTTTTAAATTATGGAACTTGATTGATTTTTTTCCTGAGAGAAAGCATTGTACCTTTTTACCTTTTTGCCTAATTATGAGAAATTTAGAGATTAGTGTCCAATGATAGTACCTTTGCATGATCATGACTTAGAGGGGCTGTTTTGTGTGTACTGTTGGCTCTCCTTTCTTAAAATTTTTATTTTTCCTAGTACATATGTACAGTACATAATGGTCACATTCATCGGGAGGAGTTAGTACATAACATGTAACACATTTTAATTCATTTTTCATCCCTTTCCCCTTCTCTCTTTACACCTTCTCTCCATCTCTTAGTTCCATTCACTTTTGCAAAAGATCTTTCTCCCTGTTTCCTATTAGTGACCGTTCGTTTTGCTCTTTATTTGTACTTTGAGTTTCTTATAACGTGATAGTCTCTTGAGTGAACCTTGGTTCCTAGCATAGGCGGATCGCAAGACTGGGGTGCAGTCCGTGGCTCTCAGGCCACCCGGTGTGCCTTGTATATGTTTGACAAACTCTGTGGTTTGTTTGTTCTGTGTCTTTGCCAGCTTGTTTAAAAATTTTTAAAAGTGGGAAAGAAAAACAAGCAAGCATAATGTGTTAAATGTTTACCTTTTTACATGAATTTTTGGGAAATTTAAATGTATTTTCATTCCTGAAAGAACCAAAGAACAAAAGATGTTTCTCTGGAGAAGTGTTTTTGCGGGGGATGTAGGTTTTTTAAAATAAGATTATTGGTTAACCATGAAAATGAATATATTACTTTGTAAATACATTTTTCTCAGCAGACTAACCATATTTTTTCAAAAAGCAAGCTGTTAATTGTCTACTCTTGGTGTACAGAGATCAGGAAAATATGTTTGTTGGAAATCATTGTCTTTTTGATGGCACGAGTTTTCTGATGTTGTCTAGATACAAGTACTTATATTCCAGAGGGCTTCATCTGTAGGTTTCTTAACATTTTGGGCTGAATAATTGTTTTTGTGGGGCACTGTCGTTTGTATTAGTAACATCCTTGGTTTCTACCTATAAATGAATCCACATCAAGCTGTGGCAATAAAAAAATGCCTCCAGATACTTCTGAGTGTCCCCCTGAGAGACAGTCAGTCCCAATTGAAAACCACTGGTATAATGAACGCAGAAGAGTTAAGATTGGTCAGATCAGAATTTATGTTTGGCTTTCATATGATCTACCTTCGAGTCCGATAATTTTATTGAAGGCAAGATAGAAACACTTTACTAAAATTTCAGTGAAAACACAATTACATTTTATAGTACTTAGCATCACTGAGTTTGTTACACTAAATATGAAATCAGTGAACTGAGACCTGAGGATAAGTTGAGAGTCTAGGAGGAGGTGATTTTCTAAAAAGACTGACCTTAGTTGATTCCGAGTGAAAGACAAGAATCCTATGTCACTTCTATGGTGAATAGCTTATGGTTGGTACATTTAGCTATAAATCAAAGAACATATAAATCAAAGAACAGGAAGTTTCTTTCCTAAAATACCCACCTGCCTTTCTAAACCCTGTCAGCTATGTGAGATTTGTTGGTTGTGAATGGTTGACCTCTTCAAATGAAACACCCTCCACCTGCTGTGGAAAATCTGGAAAATCAACCGAAGTCTATAATGAAAAACTTGACTACTACATGTTCTAATGACTACAAGTTATACACTTGACTAGAAATTACTGGTGTGCATTTTCCTTACCTGCATTTCAATTTCCTCCTCACTGTTTCTGGTTTTAAAAAATGCTTTCTTTTTATTAACAGTAACAGTACAGATCAAACAAAACCTAAAAGAGCCATGTCAATGCATTTTTAAAGGACTATAAAAATAGCTTAAATTATAGTCAATTTCCAGTAATAATTTCAGTCATCACTGTTAATAGGGAAGAAGAGTTATAGAAAAAAATAAAGCCTTTGGAAAAAAAATAAGAATTTTTAGCTGTCTCCTCTCTATCTGCCTTAATATTTCACTTGTAGGAGGAGTGGACTAGCCCTGTAGAAAGGGGAAGCCATAGGCTTTAAAGGGAAAGCAATGCACATATGGATAGTTGTGTATAAACAATTCTTTTTCTAACACACTTTCATTGGTCTTTGTTTGAATACCTTTCTATATGCAGCTAGGAAGTAGTAATCCATTACTGCATAATAGTGCAAGGCATTTAGATGCATCTTGATGGGATACATTTAGGATATATCATATTAGGCTGACTCCTTAGAAATGCTTGGAATGACATTTATGTCTTCGCTTTATAAAGGTCATCTGAAGCCCATACATTCTTGTCAAGTGTTGATGTAGATAGCTAAGGGTGAGTGGGTGATCATATACTCTTGCTTGTCATGTTCTCTTAAAGCAAAAATCTAATAGTTGTTGGGATTTGGTTGGATCCATACTAGTAGTGTTTAGTCTTCCAGAGATTCTACATCTGTTGATTTAAAAACAAATATAAATCTTTAGCCTGTGAATTTTTATCTTTAAATGCTTATTTTAGAAAAGTTTGTTGATTCAGTTTATTGGTACATGCAACTGGTGAGGTCAAAGTCATGAGTGTGAGCTCTGCGTTCTCTGCTCAGCTTTGCCACACTACATGATTACAGTGTATTGCCTGAGAAGAGATGGTCTCCCGAGGCCAGGTCCAAAGAGGGCATTTTTTCATTCCATGATTACTTGTATCTGTTGTGTGTTGGGCAGATACCAGTGAACAAGAGAGATCACAAATACATAAATTAAATAAGGAATCAAATGAGTATATGCAGAGAATTAGGACAGAGTGAAACAAACAAGAAGTAGTTTTTTCTAGAATAGTCAATACAATGGATTGGATTAAGCTTTAATGAAACACAATTATAATAGAATTTTAGAGCCTCTGAATGCAAAAAATTCGAGGTCTCATTCTATTCACATTATGTGAAATATGGGAACAGCTTTCATTGGGGTGATTCTCTCATTGTTTCTACTCCATCTGTTTTTCTGCAAAGTAATGTATCTTAGAAAAACCCCTGCAAAATAATTGCTACCAGGCAGTATACAGGGAGAAGAAACAGACACTTATTACCATTCCATAGGGGAGGAGGGTGCAGAGGGAATACAGAAGCAGTGGGTTGTGGGTGGAATCTGAGGCCTTTAGATCTTTAAGAAAAAGATTCATTCTATAAAAATTTTAAAAATCATATTTGAAACACTAGCAATCAGAATTCCAAATGAGTGGGATTTGGAGGAGGAAAATATAAGAAAAGGACTCATTAAATGAGGAAACAGGAGATACCTGAATTATTCTCCTGTGCATGATATCTAGACAGCGCACTGTTCCCTTCCCCTCCCTCCCACCTCCTGTCAGGTCAGCACCTCCGTCTGAGTTCTACCCCTTGTCTGACCTCTTTGTGTCTTTGCCCCTTCCCTGAGCCTTTGAGTGTGTTTGGGGCTTACAACCTAAACCAGTCCACTCTTCTGTTTAGTTTCTCTCCTATCATTTTTATTGGAAAAAGGCCAACTTGGCCTTAATGTCTCTCTTCCTGTGTCCCCATGACTGTCACATTGTATTTGCTTTTGCAAAGGCCACAACTAAGCATCATGCTGTAAAACTCAGCTCTTTAAAAATAGATCCTAGCATGAGATAGATGGGAGATTGAATATTGTCTGTGCTACAAAGCTAATTGAGTGACATGAGGCAAATTATTTAACTTCTGTAAGCCTCACATTAAGAAAACAGGATAATAATAGCATTTTAAAATAAAAATCCAATATGATAAAAAAAATAACTGTGTATAATAAGTACAGATTAAAGGGTATAATGCATTTAGCATGAGACCAACCCACGAGCTATGATTCAGGAGGGATGGCTTTGCTGCTCCTCTGATGGTGCTCTCACTGCCGCTATTGCTCCGCAGATCTTTTGACTTTGTAGGCCTGCCAGCCTTGCCATATTCTAATCCCTTGCTCAACGTGTTCTGTGGGTTTGTTTATCATGCCATCTGTATCTTTCTGTCCGCTCTGACCTCAGCCTTCTCTTACTAGAAGAGGAGCCTCCTGTAGTTTCAGTGCTTGGCCTCCTGTTCTCTTCACTTTGTCATCATAGTTTTAACAGTTCACTCTGCTCATTCCTCTCAGTTTCTCTCTGTTGTATGTTGGCCTCATTAACTGGGATGCTCAATGTCTCCTTAACTGCATTAAAAATCTTCTCACCTCTCTGTTCCATCGTTGAATTCTTTTTTTTTTAATTTTTTGTTAATTTTATAAGTTAAAAAGACCAGTCAAGCAATTAGATCTATTTGCAACATCAGTGGTACAAGCCAGCCAATGAGACAGTCATACATATACCAGTGGTGGTTTGAGCCAGTGGAAATATGTTCATCTTCTGGATTTCTGGTTGGAGCCCTTTTATGGACTCTTAATTCTTTTCTTTTTTCTCTTATATTTATTTTTTAAAATTTAAGTTTGTTGGTATAATTTAGGTATATACAATGATCACATTAATCATAGGGCATTTGTATCTGTACATGATTTTCTTGGTTACTCATCTTTCGTTGCTGAGACAAAACCACCGGGCATCCAAAATGAAGGAAGGAGAGGTTTAGTTAGCTCACTGTTTGTGGAGGGTTCAGTCCATAATCAGCTGGCTCCAAGGCAGGGTGGCAGGGCACTGGGGCAACACTTCAAGGTAGCAGAAAGCTGCAAAGGCAGCAAAAGCAAAAAGAAGAGAACAAGCCTCTTCTCCTCCTTCATACTGTACATAGGCCACCCTCCTCCCTCCAGCGTGGGAGGGAATCTCTGTGCCCTCCTCTTGTATAGGATGAGGATATTTACAAAGGAAAGATGCTGGCTCCCTGATGAGTCTCTCAGTTAAACTTCTAAACTTCTCAAGTTGACACAGTTTATCAACTATAACAATGGTATACCTTGATTTGTCATTTTTTTTCCTTCCCATTCCCTCCTCTCCCTACAACCCCTCTTTTCCTCCTTATTTACAAAGATCTGTTTCAACGTTGGTTCTTTTCTCACTGTTTATTTTCCCTCTGGTCCTCCTTCCCTCTCCCTAGTTCTCCTTTCCTTTTGAACAATTTCTTCTCTTCCTGTTTTACAATATGTATTGTATAATTTTTTCTATTTATACTTTCAGTTTCTCACACCTCAGAGAGAATGCAATATTCACACTTATGTCCGATTTATTTCACTTCAGAGTGTGGTCTCAAAGTCCATCCATTTAGCAATAAATGTCTCAAGTTTATACTTCTTTATGACCAAGTAGTACTCTATTATATTAAAAAAAATCTTTTGTTATCCATTACTTTTTTAATGGACATTTGAATTATTTCCAAGATTCAGCTGTTACAAACTGTGCCACTCTAAATATATATCACTTTGGTATGATACTTTTAATTCTTTTGGGAAGATACCAAGACAAGGAATAGCTGGGTCAAATAAAACCTCTAGCTCTAATTTTTTGAGAAATTTCCAAACTGATTTCTCCAGTGGTTGCACCAGTCTACACTCCCATCAACCGTGGAGAAGTGTTCACTTTTTCTCACAGCCCTGCCAGCATTTGTTTTGGGTTGTTTTTTGATAATAGCCATTCTTTCTGGAATAAGATGGAACCTTAGTGTTCTTTTAATTTGCATCTCTCACGTGCTATCATTTTTTCATGTAGTTATTTGCCATTTGTACTTCTTTATCTGAGAATTGTGTATTCATCTCAGATGGCCATTTTTGGATTGAGTCTTTGAATTTAGGGAATCTGATTTTTTTTTCACTTCTTTATATATTTTAGATATTGGACCTACGTTTAAGTAGAAACTGGCTAAAATTTTTTCCACTTGGTGAGTTGCCTTTTCCCACTCTGGTGATTTCTTTTGCTGTGCAAAAGCTTTTTAGTAAGACAGGATCCTAGTTGTTGATTCCTTTATACTATTTCCTAAGCAATTGGGTTTTTGTTCATGAATTCTTTGCCTACAACTATGTCTTCAAAATTTCTACCTACCTTTTCTTCCAGTTTAGTGTTTAATATTTAGATCTTTGATCCATTTTGATTTTAGTTTAGTTTATAGTGATAGACATGTGTCTAGTTTTAGTCTTTGGCATGTGGAAAGCCAGTTTTCCCAGCACCATTTATTTAAGAGACTTTCTCCCAGTGAACATGTTTGGTCCATTTGTCAAAGATAAGATGGCTGAGTGTATTTGGAATTGCATCTGCGTCTTCTAATCTATTTTTTTGACCCTCAGTTCTGTTTTTTGCCAGTACTATGCGTTTTTTTTTTTTTAATCACAGTAGCTCTGTATTATGATTTCAAGTAAGGAATTGTGATGCTTCCTGCCTTGCATTTGTTGCCCAAATTGCTTTTGTTGTTCTAGGTCTCTTCTAGCTCCAAATGAATTTTAGGATTTTTTTCTCTAATTCTGTGAGGTATGATAATGGTATTTTGATTGGGATTACCTTAAATATGTATAATAATTTTGGGAATGTGACCATTTTTACTATGTTCGTTCTTCCTATCCATGAGCAAGGTGTTATGTTTCCATTTTCTGACATCCTCTTCAATCTCTTTTTTCACAACACTGCAGTTTTCAATGTAGAGATCTTTTACTTCCTTTGTTAGATTGATTCCTAAGTATTTCATTCTTTTGATACTATCGTGAAAGGTATTGTTTTCCTAATTTCTCCCTCAGTGAGTTTGTTAGTGTACAGGAATGCTGTTTGATTTTTTGAGTGTTGATTTTGTATCCAACTACATAACTTAATTTGGTTATTAAATCTGTAAGTCTTTTTCATGGAGTTTTTGGGGCCTTCTATGTAGAGTGTTGTGTCATTGGCAAATAATGGTAATTTAAGTTCTTTTTTCCCTATCCTTATTTATTTCTCTCTCATCGAATTACTCTGGCTAATGTTTCTAGAACCATATTAAATAGGAGTAGTGAGAGTGGATGTCCTTGTCTTATTCCTGATTGTAGAGTGAAAGCTTTCAGTTGTTGACTTTTTAAATTATGTTAGCTGTTGGTTTGATGTGGATGGCTTTTAGCAGATTGAGATAAAGACAGTTTACTCCAATTTTCTGTAGAGATTTTATCATGAATGGGTGTTGGACTTTGTCAAACAGTTTTTCTGCATCTATTGAGATGCTCATGTTTGTCTTTGGCTCTGTTGATATGGTGTGTTTGTGTATGTTGAACCAATCTCTGCATTCTTGGGATGAGTCTCACTTGGTCATGGTATATAATCTTGTTGACAATTTGCTGCATTCTGTTTGTTACTATCTTATTGAGGATTTTTGTGTCTGTGTTCTTTAGGGATATTGGCCTGTAGTTGTGTTTTTTGGTGTGGTCCTTCACTGGTTTTGGTAATACTTGCCTCCAGGAATGACTTAGAAAACACTGCTTCCATTTCAGTTTCATTAAATGGTTTGAGGAGTAATGGCATTAGTTTGTATTTAGTCAGGGGTTGTGAGGAGAACAACTAAAATCAGAACATGGAGTTTATAATATTATTTTATGATGGCCACCCAGAGTTAACACAAGAGACTGCAGGAAATCTATCCACGACACTAAAGACATAGAATATTTAGCCAAGTGCCTGAATCCCCCAGCAATGTCCCACGAGTCCAGATGAAGACCCAGAGCTCATGATAATGCCACCCACGAGTCCAACTGGAGGTCTAGAGCCCACAAAAAGGACTCACACCAGTCTCTTTTACGGATCCATGTTGGGAAGGCCCAAAGGTCAGTGGTGGAATCTAGAAAGTCTATGCTAGCGGAGTGAAGGAGCTATGCTGGTAGGTTTAGGGCTCTACGCTGGAGCCCAGAAGTCACGCTCAAAACAAAGACCAGGGCTGTCCTGAAAAGTACCACAGCCATCCTCAGTGACATGGAGGCCTCGAGCTCCTCCGATAAGCCCAGTTGAGTACATGCCAGGAAGCCAGTGTGACGAGGTCATCCTGGCGATTAAGTGGCACACTTCTTCCCCTCTGGAGCCAGGAAGCAATGCTCCATGTAAGGACCAGAGCTTCTCCAGGAGAACCAATGGCCCAAACAGCAACACATAGGAAGACTCACAATGCCTCAATGCTTCAATGTCTCCTTTCTCCTTCTCCAGAACGTCTCTATTTATGCTGGCAACTTTCCTCAGGTGGAATATCTACGCTCAGCACTATGGTGATTTAATTCAGCTGGCGTTAAGTTGACCATCAGTTTTTAATCCATAACAGTTTGTCTCTAAATTTCTTGTAAAATTCAACAGTGACTCTAAAATAACATTAGCTTTTCTTTGTTGGCAAGTTCTTAATTATATTTTCAACTTCATTAGCTGATACTGGATTATTTAGAATTTTTACATCTTCTTGATTCAACTTTGGTAATTCATAAGTATCTGGATATTTCTCCATTTTGTTTGTGTTTTCTTATTAAAGATTCTCAAAGTAGGTGTTGATGATCTTGTGAATTTTCTTGGAATCCATAGTGATTTCACAGTTTTCATTCCTAATTGCATAAATGTGAATCTTGCCTTTACTTTTTTTGATAAGGTTGGCTAAGAGTTTATCAATTTTATTTAATGTTTCAAAGAACTGACTATTCAATTCATTAACTCTTTGTGTTGTTTTCTTAGTCTCAGTTGCATTAATTTCTGTTTTGATGTTTATACTTTTCTTCCTTGAACGGGCTTTGGGCTTGACTTGTTCTTTTTGTAAAAGCTTGAGGTGCAACATTAGGTTGTTTATTTGAGCTTGTTCTGTTTTGCTGATATAAGATTTCACCATTATAACTTTGCCTCTTGAGACTTCTTTTATTGAGTTCCATAAGTTCCAGTGTGTTATATTGGCATTATCATTTAATTGCAGATATTGTTTAGCTGCTTTAATTTCATTTGTGACCCATTGGTTATTTAGGAGGGTATTATTAATTTTCATGTGTTTATGGAGTTTTTGTGGTTTCTTTTGCTATTGATTTCCAGTTTCATTGCACATATATAATATGCGTAGGATAATTTCAATTCCTTTTCATGTACTTAAGCATGTTCTATGGGCTTATATATGGTCTGTTTTGGACAACATCCCATGTTCAGCTGAGAAGAATGTGTCTTCTGATGTTGGGTAGAACACTATGTAAACATCTTAAGTCAATTTGTTCCCAGGTTTGGTTCAGTTCTGATATTTCTTTGCTAATTTTTGTCTAGTTTATCTGTGACATTGATTATTTATGTCCCCCATTACAATTGTGTTAATTGCATATTTGATTTTCCATGTCCATTAATTTGTTTTATATAATTGGGTGCTCCTGTATTGGTGCATATATATTTATGACTTTTATCTCTTCTTGAAGTTTTTCCTGAATCAGTATGTAGTGACCTTCTTTATCTCTTTTGATCAGTTTTGTTTAGAAGTTGACATTGTCTGCAAATAGAGTAGTTACCCCTGGTTTTTTTCTGGGTTTCTGTTGCATGGAGTATTGTTTTCCATCCTTTGACTTTGAGTCTGTGAATTTATTTTGAGTTAAATGTGATTTTTGTATACAGTATATTGTTTATCTGTTCTGCCTGTCTGTTTCTTTTGATTGGTGAATTAAAACCACTTACATTTGGTGGTTATAACTGATACGTATTGGCTTATCGTTGCCATATTATTTTTTAGCTGTAGGCTCCCTGTCTTTTCCTTCTGTTTAATTGCTTGCCTTTCCTGTTGGTTTCTCTTGGTAGTTGTTCTTGAAAATACTATGTTTGTCTTTTTCTAGAATATCTTTCAGTACACATTGTAGAGCTGGTTTGATGGTTATGAATTTCTTCATTTGTTCTTTGTCGTGGAAGTATCTTATTTGTTCATTAATTTTGAAAGATAGTTTTAAGGATACATCACTCTGGGTTGGAAGTTGTTTTCTTTTAGGACTTTTACCTCTTCTTCACTTGAGGGTTTATGTTGAGAAGGCTGCTGTGATTCTGATGGGCTTTGTTCTATAGGTGATCTGTTTTTTTTCTTTAATAACTTTTAATATTGTGTTCTCAGGTTAAATGTCTGGATCTTGATTATTATATGCCTTGATGTAGATTTATTTTGGTCACTTATCTGTATGTCAAATTGTTTGCCCATGCTTTTGAAGTTTTCTGATATTATTTCTGTAAAAAGTCATTTTACACCTGTGGTGATTCCTGGTTTTTTTCATTGATTCCAATCAATCTTATGTAAATAAAGTCAGACAAAACAGAGTAAAACCAATCAAAACAAAACAGTGAAAGCAATACAGGTCTTCAAAACAAGATAATAGGAAATCAGCAATGGCTACCATAATATATCTTGTTAGCTCCAAAATAGCTGCCCATACCTTCAGGCATAATAAAGTCAAACAAAACAAAACAAAACAGAATAAAATCAAATAAAACAAAACAATGAATATTATACTGAGCTTCAAAACAAGATAATAGAAAATTAACAATGACTACCACAATACCTCTTGTTATCTTCAAAATAGTTGTCCAGATCATCAGACATAGGCATGTAAAAGTAACCAGTCCATACAAGATCTAAATTGCATCTGAACTTCAGTTATCTTTTCAGAACTTTCAGGTATGTGATTTCTAATTTCTACTATCTTTGTGTCTCTTGATCTTGTTCTGTGTGGCCTGGAGGTCTGAGATTGTATTTGGTTCTTTGTCATGACATTTTCACGTGTTGCTCTGAATCAGCCATTGTTGCATGCTTGCTACATTTACTGCCAGTTCCTCGGTGTAGGTGATTTGGCTAGGACCTGGGTTCCTCTTAGCTGGCGTTCCTCGAGTGGTGGAAATGCACAGGGTGGTGGTTCACTAATACTTTCCTGGTGGCAGTGGGACCTCGGGGTGTGGCTTCTTTTCTGGGCCCATAATGTGCTCACTGAAAATCTTTGGGCCCCTGGCATGGGGCCTTGTGATATGGCTTCTTCCTAATAAGTTCATTTTGGTCTTATTAAGTCTAGATTTGGTTTGGCTCTGACCTGATATTTCTTTGCTAGATTTTCTAACTAGTTGAGCTTTCTCTCAGTGACAATGAGTATTGAGATCTCCTGTTACAATTGTGTTATTGCTTATTTTATTTTCCATGTCTACCAATAACTGTCATATAGGTGGGTGCTCCTATATTAGGTACATATATATGTATGTTGTACATATATATGTTGTTATGGCATTTGTACTATCTCTAGTTGTCTTATCATTAATTGATTGCAATCAATCTTTTGTTATTCTTCTTTGCTTCGTTTTGTAGTTGGATTGATTTCTCATGGTCCCTTGCTAGTTTTAGGATATCTTTCTTTTCATGATCACTAGCTGCAATTCTGTGTAAGACCTGAAGTTCTATCCTTTCTTTCATTCAGTCTGTTGCATATACTTTCAGTGGTGCTTTAAATTTCCTGGACCTTTTTTTGTATCTGTTTCATGGAATCTATTTCTCTCCTTTGTTGGACATTTTTTGTTTCCATCTTTTTATACGCTCATCTATTATTTATGCCTTCTCTAATATCTTTGATTTTAAGCAACATTTCTTTTCATACCCGAGAGATTATTTTCTCTATACCCTTTTCCATTTGTTTTCTCACTTCTGTTATCATTTCAGAAAGTTCCACTGTTTGACTTTCACCTTCATCTGTCTTACTGAGTTCCAGGCTGTACTAGGTGGGCTTGGATTCTGGGGCTGCACCCCATCCTCTGCATCTTGCCATTCTCCACCTTCTATTTTTTCTTTTGTCTTTATGTTGATGCTCATAACCTTTCATGATATATAGCTCTACCACTAGCACTGAGGCCTCTCTCAAGGAGGAAAGGAAATGTGTGTTCCTCAGAGATGCCCTCTAGATGTAGTTGGTTATTTATAGTTATCTCAAGAACCTACCTTTTTCTTGGTCTTTACAGTTCTGTGATAATGTTCATGTTGCACCCCAGAGATGTGCTAGGTATGAAGCCAATCATGACCTTTGAATTTGGGGGCTAGGACTGTTCTGTTGGTGGAATTCTCGAGTCCAGCTGCTGTCTCCTTGCTGCTGCTTCAGATGATTCCATGTTATTGGTCTCCCTGATTAGTTTGCCTTCCAGAGGTGTGTGTGTCATCTGTGTGCTGGGCTCTTTTGCTGAATCTGGGGGTACCCGTCAGTCTTACATTCTTCTAGCTGGCCTGCCCTCCAGGATTCAGTGGAAGAGACCCAGATTGCAAAGTCACTGACTTCCAGCTAACCCCAACATCCAGGATGTAATGGAGGGGTGCAGAGCATGGATTCACTGTCTTCCAGCCATCCTGCCCTCCAGGATGTCTCCCTTGTTATTTTCAAGAGATCTGTCCTTTTCTGATTGCTAGTTATGATTTGTCTTCTAGGTCTGACATTCTATCTTAACTTTCATGCCTGCAATTTTGTAAAGTTTCAGTGAAATTTTTAATTTTCTGGATATCTGTTTGAATCTGTTTCATGCATTGCATTTCTTTCCTATGTTGGGCATTCACTGTTTCCATCATTTTCATGTCTCTTCTATTTTTTTTTAATCTCTATGTCTATATTTTCTGAGCAAGTCCTTCATTGTGGTTGTCATTTTTTTTTTTACCTAAGAGATTATTTCTGATATGATTTCCTCTATAGCCTCATGGTTTTTTTTCTTCTATTGCTATTATTTCAGAAACTTCCGGTGTGTGGCTTCTAGTTTCCTCTATCTCATTGTCTGACTTTCTCTGTGTGGGCTGTAGGTTTGGGGTTGCATTTTGCCTTTGTGAGTTGTCATTTTCTATTTCTTAAATTTTATTTTTTTCTGTGTTGATTCTTATTATTTTTCACAGTAGATAGCTTTATTAGTAGTATCAAGGCCTCCTTAGGTCATGTCTGTTCTTCAGGGATGTCTTCTAGTTATAAGAAGTTCTTAGTTTTTGTGTCTGTCCAAAGATCCTACCTTCCCAATTTATTAAAGGTGAGATGTTGGTATCTATTCGACTCATGCCCCAGTCCGTTGGTACTGTACTATGATGATGATTATTACCCTAGATCTTCCCAGTATTGTTATATTAGGGAAAACAACTGATTACAGCAGGTATGACATCCCAGCTAAAGTAGCAATTTGCAATAATAATAGCATCAAGCCTAGTTTAGAAATTGACTATTTCTAATAATTTGATAACTATTAATTTGGTACCTTTAACCACAGGAACAAGACCTACAGTTACATAACAGAATCGAACGTAAATTGTGAACTTGTATACAAAGTGTTTTCCCTTGGTAGAGTGGTTTTACCCTGTGATGGGGAAATTTAAAAGGGATAGTGAATAAAACAGAGATAAATTAAGAGAATCTATAGTAGTAGTAGCAAGGCCAGAGGACAAATGATCTTTTGAGCTTTCAGAAACTAGACAAGAGGGGAGACAAGAAAGGATAAAGGAGTGAGGAAAGTATTATTGAATCTAACCAGAATGACTGGAGAGAATGCTCATTCACATGAAAATATCATTAAATCAAGAGAGATAATTGAGGAAAGAAGACGAATAGAATAAAAATATAGGTCAAAAAACCTAACAAAACCCCCAGCAAAGTAAGAAGAAAAAAAATATGATAAATATGCAGTTCCTCTGGTGTCTACAGAGAGCCCAAAACTACTGCGTAACTCCACCAAGCTTGCAGTAGAACTAGTACTTGATGTGGAGGCTGAGGCCAGAGTCTTCAGCCTGTCCCCTTTATCTCTCTCCCAGTTGCTGTGCCGTCCTTGCACAGAGACAAGAGGTGCTCCTGTCCCTGTGTCATTGGCTCCTCTTAATCCTTGCACAGCCTCTTGTGTTCCTCTACCACTGGTATGTCTCCATCCTGTCAGGTTACTTGTTGCAGAGTAGGGTGCTGTGGTGTGGGCTCACCCTCTGCTCCTGCAGCTGCTGTCCAAGGCTGCTCAGTCCTGATTCTGTGTTCTGTCCCAAGAGCAGGAGTGCTAAACCTCTCACTTGTTATGTGGCACACAGTTAAGTCCCACATCTCTCAAGCTACTGATAGCAGGGCGGCAGGAGTCAAATTTTTCCTTTCTAAGCTTTCACCTCTGCCTCTGCAGCCATCACCACCACCTATGCTGTGGTTGGAAGCCTCGTTCATTCACTGCTTCTGCCACTGCTGCGTGTTGCAGGGTGAGGTGGGGTGAGGTGCTCTGGGCTGACTTTCTGCTCCTGCTGCTGCTGTGGGGACATCCCAAGGTTGCTCAGTCCTGTGGCACAAGGCTGTTTAAGTCCACGTCCCTCTTGCTGCTAGTTGTGGGGCAGGACAAGTTGTGCTGTGCTATTCACTGCGTGTCCCTTCAATCTCTAATCTTGTCCCATTTAGCCTTGTGATGGTGGAAAGGGAAGGAAAGGAAAGGGGAAGAGGAGGGGGAGCAAAATGTGAAGCACATCTGGCTGCTTGTCAGGAGGGAGCCGTTCACTCACTCCTGTGTATGCCAGCAGAATTTGCCACCAGGTTGCAGGGTCATCTCTTTGGAGGAAGCCAAAAAAAACATTGGACCTTGTATCCCAGGTCTATCCTATGTGGCTTGATTTAACTGTACTCCTTTAGTCTATCCATTTTTTGTTCTTTTCTTCTTTGAAACTTCCTAGTATGGTGGTCCTGTTCCATCTGTGATTGCGTGACCTGCCAGCAGCCCTATGGGCTGGATTTCCATTTTATTGAGTCCTGTATCTGTGTTTTTTTTGATCTACAAGTCTCTTGCTTTTGATTGGTTTGGGCTTCAGGATGTATGTCCCTGTCTTTTTTCCAATTACCTGTGTCTTTAGTTGATTTTCTGTGTCACTGATTGTGGCTCCTCCTCTATTTGGCCATGTTTTCTGTACATTATTTTTAAACTTTTTTTTCTTTCTTAAATATAGCTACCATGTAGCAAGACTGGATTCTAGAAAAGGCAAATCAGATGATTCTCTGTTAAAAATTCCATTAGCTAAGCACCTAGCTCCTCTGTGCCCTGCAGAACTGGCTACAGCACTTCTCCATGACAACACCTCTGCATGCAACTTAGCACAGTTCCACACCTTTCCTGTGTCAACAATATATGTTCTGGAAATACATAGTGCCAGTAGATTCACTGAGCAGGTTGCATGCTTTTTCCTCTGAGTTTCATATTTTCTCTGCCCAAAATATCTTTCCTCCTTTCCCCACTTGGATTCCCCTCAGCACAGACTTCATCCCAAGAATACCCTCCTGAATCCTAGCAGGCTCTGCCCTCCTCTTTCAGTCTCCCACAGCACTGTGTGTGTGTCTCAGGCTGTGACTGTGTCCTATTTAAAAAAACCAAACTGAACCAAATGGACTAGAAGAAGGAATTCTGTTTCACATGAATGTATATAGGGTTGCTAGGTAAACTCTTATATTTTACCCACATATTGAGAAAGAAAAGGTCTGTAAAACATGGACTTGCCATTCTATACTGAAATGATCTGTTTATGGTTCCTCATGGATTTTAAAGCCCTCAAGAGAAAGGACTTTTCTCACCTTTAGCTTTAGTATTTAGCAAAGTATATAGTCAAGGAAAACCTGTTAAATGGAATCTGCTCATTCTTGAAAAAGCAAAGGAAATAATGTAATTCATGAATTCCTACTATGAGTTAAGTGAGTGTATGAAAAGTTGCTTTTCTGAGTCTCCATGAGTTACTGTGGGCCCCAGTCTGAAGCTTCATTTTCCTTTGGTCCATTTGAGTCCTATAAGAAATCTTCAGCAAGAATATGCCAAGGATACCTTGTTCTCTTGTTCAGATGTCTATGAGCAGATTCTGTAACTAGGGGAAAGCTGCTCTCCTTTATTTTTTTGGAGACTGAGCTCTTATTATTAGACTGTCAATGGCTTTCCTGCAGTCAGGGTAGCAAATAAAGGAAAAAGCCTGCCAGAGGATGGTGCAAGGTTATCTTTCCCTTACGTTTTGCTGCTGGCAGGCCAGAAAACAACGCTGAAGAAAAAGGAGTATCCTTTCTTGCCAGAGTCACTGATGTCATTCTCAAAACTGAAGCAGAGCTGGACATCAGGATGGTCCTTCATCATGTCCCCACGTTTCCTGTTCCCTTCCTTTGTTGTTTGCCAAGCAGCGAGACAAAAGACTTTATTATTGATACTACTTTTACAGTTTCTGGGTTGTTCGGTCTTTTTCAAGTTCAGTATTTATTCTTAGTACTTGTATTGCATTCACTCATATTTTTGCAAACTTTCTTCTCACTCCTCATTTCATTCCATCTCTCCTCTCGATTTTCCCAAAAGCAAAGAAGAAAACTGTAAATAAAACTGGTAAAGAGAAATTACTCCCTCTTCATTTGGGTATGTCTACTAAGTAAAGAGAAAAGAGTTATAGTGTTATAGACCACTCATTAAAAAATGAGAGTGGTCCTTAAGGGATCATCTTACTTATCTTCATCCTTGTAGGATTTAGCATGGCATAATGAGCCCAATAATGGCTTTCTGTCCAGCTAGATTGAATTAATAAAGACTAAGTATGATGCTACAGCTACTTTTTGGTTGGCTTGCCCTTAAGCATTTTCTCTGCTCTCTCATTCATATCTGTATTTGTCTCCTTTCAAACATTGTTATTGGTACTTTATTTTATATTCCTAACACGTTGACAGAAATGACAATCTTGACATGTGATATTATTACTGAATAATATTCTTGTACTTCTTGAGGTCAGACATTTCATTTGTGAAAAGTTGATTCTCTGGGTCTCAATGGGTTATTAACTGTGAGAACAGTTAAACTGAGCCAGCTCCAAAGCCATTGACAGAAGCCTTAGGAGTGTTACATTGGCGCCACGGCAGCTGCTTGAAAGAAATATCTCTAAGAATGCTTGAATAGTAGCTGATCTCGAGAGCCCTGAACTTGACAGGAGTTTGAACAGAAAGTGATAAAGGAAATTGCTTTAAGAAACTTACTAGATTGACAATAATATTATTTTTCAGACTTTAGAAGGAACATGTAGGTACTATAAAAATATAAGAATGCAGAAAATAAAAGGGCTGGGGTTGTAGGATTGGGTACATAGCTAGGATTCATAACCTGGGCCCTAGGTTCAATTCCTAGTACCAAGAAAAAAATTTTAAAAGAAAATAAAAATTACTTTTCTGTACTTTTTGTATTAACACATACAGTTGAAGGATTGTTCTAAAATCTTATTTTATCACCTGCGTTAAAAAACTTTAGCACAGATATCTATGCATGTACTCAGTGTAGCTGAACATCATTGTTTTAATGCTTGCATAGGTTTTTATAAGATTAATCTATAGTTTTCTAATCAACTTTTTTAGGTTTGTATTATTTTAGTAATATAAAATAAAATAACTTCTAATTAAGGTCTGTTGCATGTATCGTAAATTGGACAGATGAAGCAATCCACATAAAATGCTTAGTATGGTGTCTTAGGCACAATGAGAACTCAATACATGTTAGCTGATCCTCCTAGTGTTATGATTTCTTTTTCTGATGTCTTTTCCATGCACCAGAAGTCTACCTATCATTTAAAAGTAGGCTCAGATAGCTTTCTCTCTTTCCAGGTGGCCAGGAACATAAATTCATATATTGAAGACCTAATCCTCACTGCCTTAAAATTTGACTGTATTTAGAGTGAGGCCTTTGAAGAGATAATTAAGATTAAATGAGGTAACTACAGTAAATCCTAATTGGTATCCTATAAGAAGAGATTAAGACAGAACAAAAATGTCATATGAAGACATCGGAAGAAGACAGTCATCTGCAATCCAAGAAGACATGCCTAAGAAGAAAACAGCCCTGCCGACATGTAGATGTTGCAGTTCAGCTTTTAGAACCATGAGACATTACAGTTCTCTTGTTTAGACTACCCAGCCTGTTTGTTATGGCAGCCTGAGAAAACGAATGCAGAACCTCATTTCCTCTTGCATCTTATGTCCTCTACACTAGAAAATACTGTCGGCTCTCTTTTCAAAATATATTCAATCTCGCTACTTCTTATCACCTTCCACTGCTATCACCTTGATCTAAGCCCTTGTTATTTGTAGACTGGATAGTGGCCAGATGGTATGGTGCATGTAAGTAAGATCATTTTAACTTTGAAAATTTATGCTGTGGTCCATCAGTCATTATATCACCTGGCCACTTGTTACTTTCAAACTTTTCTCTGCCTATTTGCACTGTCTCAGTCTGCTCCGTCACCTCTGCCTTCCTGGCTATTCCAGGCACACTGCCTTATGCTCGCCAACTCCCTGTGCCAGAAATAGTCTTCCTGCAGATATCCATGGTTCTATCTCACATTTGTCCAGGTCTTTACTCAGGCTTTATGTGATCCCCCTGTTTAAAATCGTACACACAGAGACACACAAGCCTTTGGCTATGCCTTTCTTGCTTCATTTTTTCCATAGCATTTTTACCATATCTTGTATTTTATTGTATATCTAAGTTAGTTTGTAAAGTTAAAACTCCCATGAGAACTAAAGTTTTCAACTTAGCCCTAGACTCTAGAACATTGGCTGGCACATACTAGATATTCCAAAAATAGCTTTGGATGAATGGATTTTTTTGGGCTCTCTTCCAATCTCCCACTCTCCCTTGGTGTTCTACAGTATTGTGTATCTTGTGACTTCCAATATATTCTGGATTTACTACTGTTTGTCTGTTGATTCTCCTTCCATAGGCTGTTATAGAGAACTCTTTTCTAACCTCAATATGGTCTGGGAAGTTTGAATTTTTAATCCCATGGAATTCTAGCAAGTTAATTTCAATCTACCACTTCTAGTGTGACCCACAGTGAGAATACAGACACAAAGACATATTTATAATTATGGGGAGCCAAGGGGCCCTAAGTCTGGCCAGGATTAATGTTCATCAGAACAAAGGCCTCGACCCAGGGTCTATCCTAGATTTTATTAATTTGTAGGAAGGGAGTGGCTTCAGGATGTGTGACTATGAGAATGGTGGAAAATGTGGGAGTACTGTGAGCTGGGCTAGGTAGGAGGCCTGCAAACACCTCTGCAGTATGCAGAGGGAGAAGGATATGCAGAAAGACCAATCTGCATAGCATAGTTGAGGTAGAATTTAATGTTAGGGGGTGGTGCTTCAGCTCTGACGTGCATCTTATTTCAAGGCTAGACACAGTTGACAGCCCTGGAGCCAGGGGCTCTGCTGTCCTGCCTGGACTCATGTTTTGGGAGTCATGGGGCAGGGAAACAGTGACTGTTGCCTAGCTTCAAAGATTACCCATCACCACTTCAGCTAGCCTCAGCCAGCCATATCTACATTGCTTAGAGCAGATTGAAGGGAAAAGGAAATGGCTTAGCCAGCTCTGTACATATCTCTACATGGAGATTGGGCCAGGTTTAGTCAAAGTGGAGGTAATTGCTCTTTGTTCAAGAAGAGTCGTCCAGGTGGTCCTCCACAGGCTGTAAATTCCTTAAGCAGAAGAATTCCTCAAATCCCTTCCTTTGTCCAAAGGTACCTTGTCTTAAGGTAGGTGCTCAAAAATGAATGTGTATTGATATTAACATTAACAACATTTGTGTAGCCATCCTGGTCCTCTTGGTTTCTCCATCCAGAGCAGACCTATAGACCCTGTGCTCCTAGTTCCACTGGGTGGATAGAGTTGGGGTACTTTCTGACCTGACATCACTTACCCCTCTCTTCCCCCCTACTCTCTACCTTTATCACCTTTCTCTTGTTCGTCAGCTAAAGAAGTTTTGTTTACCTTCACATCAATCCCTTTGTTGGCCAACAAATATTACTCACAAGAACAGGGAGAGTGCTGTCTGTAAATGTGAATTGTGAGAGAAAAGGTAGAAACTTGTAAGAGTAGCAGGCTTCATGTCAAGGCCAAGGTTCTTTCAGAATGATGTGGCCTTTGTGGAGCTAGGAAAATTTCAGTGGAGTATGGAAAGCTGGCAGGATGAAGATTGAGGAAGAGAGAGGCTGTTGAAATAGAGAAAAGCTGAAGGAGGAGGCAGAGCACACCCTTCCTCTCATGGGGCTTCCCAGACCTTCGGTGGCCCAGACTGCCCTTTGGAACTTTCCAAGGATTGTTTCCATCTCCATTCTCCCTTGGTTAACATTGCTCTTCTCATGTACTCGATTGAGTAGGAGAATTAAAATAAATGTTTTCAAAATGATTTTTATTGAATTTGAATCATTTTATGTTTGTTTGAATTAGTATCTTAACTATAACTTTCTTGTCCTTTTAAATTGTCTGCATACATTATTCCAAATACATTGTGGATCAAATAGGTTTATCTGGGTTGGTCTGAGATTACGAGGACTATTTATATTAGAGGTTTTATGAATTTGGGGTTGTAACATGTGATATGGAAAACTGGATAAAATTGAATGGCGGAGTATTTTATTATAATTGTATTTAATTGTTTTTTCTTTAAGGTTTTAGTTTTTGCTTGTGTAGTCTATAAATGTAGTACAGTGGCTTCTCTTGTATTCCGTAGTTATTATCAGCACTTGATGAGGATAGCCATAAAAATTGTAAGTCTTGTCATAAGTTTTACTTTATATTTCTTATTAAATTATAATACTTAAGAATTACTAGCCAGGCACGGTGGTGCACACCTCCTAGCACTCTGGGAGGCTGAGCAGAAGGCTCCCAAGTTTAAACCCTCAAAAATGAAACAAGGGCTGAAGATACAGATCAGAGGAAAGGCCTGGGGTTCAGTAGCACTCCTCCCCCAAATTATTAACAGTGTTTTTTCTCCTCTGCCTTTTAATTGGCTAATAATCAGACAGAACTCCTTTTTATATTAATGTTTCCACATAGGAATAAAGAAATGAACATAAGATTAAAGTTTTTTTCTTATATTTTGTATGGGACCTCATCCAGCTTTACTAAAACAGCAGTAGATAAAGATGTTCCTCAACACTCATGTTTGTGGGGTTGAACCACGTAAAACACGAGCACCTAAGGAGAAGTGATGCCCTTGTTCTGTCTGGAAGCCTTGGATGGGTGTGCCCTGTCCATCTGGCATTTGTGAACTTGTGGAAGGCATTTCATTTCATCCATGGGGAAGTGTTTACAAACTGGTCTCTGCTGTTTGATAGTTTTTTGTCTCCAATTATTTATTCCAAATAATTATAAAAATTAATTCCAAGTATCTTCACTCCTAAAATATTCATAATTATCCCAGTGATTGGCAAGATTTTAGCGCTTCTCTCCCTTACTTCCTAGCCCTCTCTTTCCTTTCCCATCAGAAACTCTAATAAGACTTAATTGCCATTTTTTCAGTTGCAGGAATTTATTTCTTAAATTTGGTATTTAAGAGGTTAATTTGGAAGTTAATTATGATTAGAATATCAATTATTTCCTTAATATCTTTATAACTCATTTAATTCATTGAAGGTTATTTGTTGTGGATGAATAAAGAAAAACACGTATTTTAATTTTTCTACTTTCTAAATGCATTTATGTAGACTTGTTTGGTATTTCCTAAGCATTTTAAAGCAAGGCATGGAGGTGCACAGTCCTATAATCCCAGCACTCTAAGAGGCTGAGACAGAAGTATCACAAGTCAGAGCCTAGTCTGGACAATTTAGAGATTTAGTGAGAGACCCTGTCAAGAAAGAAGGAAGGAAGGAAGGAAGGAAGGAAGGAAGGAAGGAAGGAAAGAAGGCAGGCAGGCAGGCAGGAAGGAAGGAAGGAAGGAAGGAAGGGGAAAGGAAAAGGAAAAGGAAAAGGAAAAGGAAAAGAAAGAGGAGCAAGCGACAGACAGAGAAAGAGAGGGAGCAAGCTGGAGGTGTAGCTCTGGAAGAGCCCCAGTTTAGTCTCCAGTGCTGGGCAGAGGGGCATTTTGCCGTATGTGGAAGTGTCTATGGGTATTATATGTAATATCCCCAAAGTAAAAACAATCCAAATATCCACCAACTGATGGGTGTATAGATAAAATGTAGGTATAGCCATACTGGGGACTATTTGACAGTGAAAAGAAGTATTAATACATACTAAAGCATGGAAGAACCTTCAAACATTATATTGAACATAATACACAAAAGAGTGTGTATTTATGGTTTCATTGGTATTGAACATTCAATGGAGGACAAATCTGTGGGGACAGAAAGTAGACTGATGGTTGCCTGGGGCTATGGTGAATGTTGGGGTATTTGCTAAGAGTTTAGGATTAATTTTAGGGTGTTAAAAATGTTCTAAAATTAAACTATGATGATGATGATAGCAAGATTATATGAATATACTAAGTCATTAATTTTATAATTTTATAGTAGTTCAGTTATGTGATTTGTAAATTGTACCTCAAAAAAGCTATTGTTAAAAAATTGTTAGTATTCATCTGATGTAATGGAAGAGACATTAGAGATACATGCCATGTTAGAGAGAAATGTAGTGTCCAGCAAGTCAATGAATTTATTACCAACTGGGGAAATTCTCAATGTGTCTTTGAAACTATTCAGGTGAAAATGAAAAGAGAAGAGATTCCCTATTCCATAAATTTGAAGCATCATTGTATTTCCATATTGGAGATCAAATGCTGCTTTTTGATTTAGAGATGAGATGATCTTCTAAGCAATGTCCAGGCCAACTCTGATGGTTTGCCATATCAGGCAATTCAGGCAATGCAGCTATTGGATGGATTTGTGGTATTTAAGTCACTTAATAATTAATTCTGCTTGTATGAAGATGAAATGAGAAATAATCATATTACAAAAGACTTCTCTAGGGGTCTCAAAAAAAGTATTTCAGCTTCTTTTCCTCTCTGAAATGGACAGCCTTGCCTTGGCATAAGAGAATTGAAAACGTTTAGTGCTGTATTAGCACAAAAGTTATCTTCAGAATAGGCCATTTCATGCTTACATACTTTAAAAGGTACTTTAGTTATGTAATTTGTGAATGTATGTCATTATAAAAAAAATCACATTACAGATTCTGCTAAAATTCTCTTTGACTACCACCCACTCATATTTCTCTCCAGAGAAGAACCATTTAGGGTAGTTAATAGGTTTGGTGGGTGTTGTCTTAGGCCTTGTACAGCTTCTATTTCATTTGTACATGTATGTTCCTAGGAAAATAGGGTATATAGTT
Source organism: Dolichotis patagonum (assembly GCA_004027295.1). NCBI lineage: Eukaryota > Metazoa > Chordata > Mammalia > Rodentia > Caviidae > Dolichotis > Dolichotis patagonum. Next base: position 1,906 of record PVJX010001140.1, on the reverse strand, counting down.
TTTCAAAAAAAATCTTAATAACATATTCTGTTTTTTGACACTATTTTTTTTTTCAAAATGTGACTTGCAATGCTTTTCATGCCAGTATGAATAGGAGTCTGCATCATTCTTTTATTTATTTATTTATTTATTTATTTATTATTGTCTTTTTGAGACGGTTTCACTATGGAATTCAGGCTGGCCTGGAACTCACTTTGTAGCCCAGGCTGGCCTTGAACTTACAGCAATCCTCCTGCCTCAGCCTCATGAGTGCTAAACAGCAGGCCTTACATTGTTCTTTTTAACTGCTACAGAACATTTGTCATATTCATGTATTGCAAACAATATGTATGTATCATAGTTTATTTAACTATTCTGCTGGTGGTGGTCATTTAGGTTTTATCTTAATGTTTACTATTATGAACAGTTCAGCAGTACATTATTGATTAGTATAGACATTCGTTATATATTTGAAATGTTAATCTTCCATCTGATGGGTTGTGGAGATGTTCTTCTGTGGCTAGTCTTAGTCTTTTAACTTTGGCTATGGTATCTTTTGTCAGGCAGATGTTTTAAACCTAGATGTAGTCAAATTTAATTTTCCTCTTACTGAGAAGCTCCATCATCTTCCTCTCCACTTTGCTTCTCTGCCATTGCCCTCTTGAAAATCTTGAATTTTCATGTTGTACTAGGCTGCCCAAATTATTTAGTCAGGCCTGTTTTTCCATTATTTTAGGTTCAGGTCTTTAATTACTTAGGAATATTTTATGAGTGTGTGATTTGTATGAAGAAGAGACATTTTTGTATTTTGTAGGTTTTTTTTTTTTTTTTTTTTTTTTGTATTTCGTATTTTTGCAAATGGCTGCAAGTTATTTTGTTGAGTAGTTAATCCTCTTCCCAACTTTTTGGGATGCTCGACTTTTGTCATATTTTGAATTTCCTTGTATTTATTGAACTATATCTGGAGTTTATATTTTGGTCATCTATCTTGCACTTGTGCTGTTTTAATTACATCGTCACACATGTGTTGTTTTTTGGAGGGGGTTTGCTGGTTTTTGGTTTTGTTTTATTTTGTTTGCTATCTGTTAGGGCAAGATCTTTGAACTTTCTTTTTAATACTGACTCAACTATTTTATATTCATTTGATTTAATTTTTATATTAGTTTCTCAAATTCCTTGCAAGTTGCATTTGCGATTTTATTAGAGACTACTTAACATGTTAATTTAAGGAAAATTATTTATTACACATTATAAATTATTATAAAATAAATTATAATTTATAATAAATTTATTGTAAATCATAAATTTGTTATAAAGTATTTATGTTGAATCATGTACAGCATCAAAGCATGTCTTTTCCTTATTTTATATCCTTCAGAAAAACTATAGATTTTTTTCATGACAAGATTGCATATTAGGTTTTTTTTTTTTTTTTGTACCGGGGATCGAACTCACAACCGCACACTTGCAAGGCAGGCGCTTATGCTGCTGAGCTAAATCCCCAGCCCTTATATTAGATATTGTAAATTATTGTTTTTGAATAGGATTTATTTCTATTTAACTTTCTTCTAATTGGTTATTAATGATGTGTGTAAGAACTTGTAATTCTGGTTTCAATCTTGTATTTGATGCTAACATCTGATTTAGTTGTTTGCTGATTAGTTCTCTTGGCTCTTTGTAGACAGTTTAAAAATCTGTCTACAGATATTGTGTCTTGTGAATTTCTTACTAATGTGTATATTTTACATTGCTTTTTTCTTGAGATACTGCTTTGGCTAGTACAAGTCTGATATTTCATCATTAAATAAAAAGTTTCCCATGGAAACGTTTTCATGGATTTCTTTTTTCAGTTTAAAGAAACCTTTTATTCCTAGTTTGTTTGAGTCTTACTATGTATGTGTTTTTTTTTAATTTTTTATTTTTTTTT